>JANIJO010000023.1:0-106667 GCA_030556145.1 Candida baotianmanensis | reverse complement strand
TCAATACGAGTTATCAGTAAAGAAACAAACAATGAACAACGAACAACAAGTGAACGAGGATATCAACTACCAGCAGGCTAGAGTTAATATACCTCATAGTGGTATCAACTTCCAACAAAATTTGGTTACTGCTGTTGAAATTCATGATTCAGAATGGTTGAGATGCATGATTCAGAACGGTGTCACAATATTAGAGATACTGATTAACGTCTTGAACAACTCCCTCCCCCGATACCAAGTGGTACCGCAACAGTGAAGCAGCAACATTTGATCTCGCAACTCTGGATATGGAGGATGGTAGGCAGTTTTCATTGCCGCTTGTTCCTTGTCAACGTGGTCATGCTATAACTCCTCCGCAGGAAGCTGTCAGCGCAATTTGCTGCAGGGAGAGCAGCCCAAGAAACAAAGCTTGCAGTAGGAGTGATCAAAAGGCGTTTTGAGTGACGAGTATTACAGGTGTAATACTCACTAATGCGTCCTTACTGAAGTTTGCTCCGATCAAGGCTCGTTTGAGGCTTGGTTAAGCGTCCCCACCATTATACTTCGACACCGGAGATTGATTCCGATAATTTCGACATCGAAGTAAGGGAGAGAATAATTGTGGTTGACCTTCTTAATTGTCACAATTGACCCTCTTAATCGTGTTTGATCAGAAGGTCTTCACGAATAGTATGGAGACGATCACGGGAATAATATTGATACTTTTTCAGGATGATTATGATAGAATTGTTAGACCAAAGACGTACACTGCAGAAGTGTACTAAGTATCTACGTCAGGTGTCTACGGGAACTTTCAAACAAACATCAGAAGGAACTGATGGTAACCTATGACTGAATCAATGATGTCCACCTATGGACAGAATCAAACATAAGAAGGAACTGATGTTCACCTAACGACTGCTGCGGCTCAAAATGCAAGGAATGCGCATGCGAAAATTAATATCTGGATACTGGTCAAACTTCCACCTCAAAGAAAGAGCATTGAATGTCTATGGGTACTCGCTATCAAGGACTCTGGGAAGTATATAGCCAGACTAGTGGCTCAAGGTTTTTCCATGTCGATAGTATTGACTGCAAAGAGAGTTGTGACCAGTCATCAGAAATGAGAGTATAAAGATACTCCTCGCTATTACAGCAAAATCAGTAATGCAGGTCCATGAGATGGCCGTGACTACTGCATTCCTCAATGGAACTATTAAAGAAGAAAATTACATGAAGTGACCTCCAGGATGTGAGGTTAAGGATTACGAAACGGTGTGCAAGTTGCGGAAGTCACTCTGTGGACTCAAGCAAGCACCATTAGTATGGAATAAGACATCGTCTCATGTGTTAACAGACATTGGTTTCTCCAATATTATCAGTGAACAAGAATTGCTCACCAAAGACAATATTTACATTGGAGTTTATGTTGATGATTTACTTATTGCAGAAAATGATTCAAGAAAGATCGGAAGTGCGAAAGCAATGCTTCTCAAGAATTTCAAGATGAAAGATCTAGGACTTGCCAAGAAAAGAAGTTCCTAGGTTTGAATATCATCCAAGGAGAGAAGCATATTGCACTTTCTTGCAGTGATTATATCTCAAAAACCGTTAAGGATTTTGAATTTGAGGAAGTCAATCAAGTGGCCACACCTGGAACAGATGGTGTGGATTGGACACTAACAACGAAGATGATACCTTGTGATGCATCAGAGTACAGTTCCGTAATGGAAAATTTGCTCTATGCTGCAAATAATGTCAAACGTGACATCAGCTTTATTGTCAGAGTCTTGTGCAGATTTCTGAAGACTCTAGAGAGAGCATTGGAACACAGCAAAGAGAGAGCATTGACATACTTCAAGGATTAAAAGATTGTTTGCTCTACTATCGAAAACAGGGAGAGTTAGAAATCTTTTGTGACAGCAGTTGGGCTGTCAATAAATGACACAAAGTTTGTCACAGGATACGTGGTAAAATATGCTGGATGTCCTAGGAGTTGGAAAAGCAAGAAACAGCCTATCCCAGCACTTTCAACCACTGAAGCCGAATACATGGCACTATGAGAAGCAGCTAAGAAACTGCTCTAGAAAAGGATTTGGTCACGCAACTAAACCTTTCCACTCAGCTACCTATAATGATTCATCAGGACAAAACATCATGCTAATGCATTCAGCTTGCAGAATGTCCTTGATTCATTCAAAGAATAAAGCACTGACTCAAGACATCACTTCATGAGAAACAAGTTGAACTTGGCATTCTCAAACTCAATCAGATCAATTCGAATCACAAACAAGCGAAGCGCACTTCTTAGCGAAGAACCATGAAGAGCATATATTGATCTTTGCTAAAGATCAGTGTGGCATGATCACATTGAACTAAGGGAGAGTGTTGAGATTCATGATTCAGAATGTGTGAAATTCCTGGTGCAACTGTTGTATTGACTCAGAAATTAAGGTTTCCTATCACGAATAAGATAGTTCATGAGATCAGCCCAAACGAAGGAAGCGAGCTAAACTTACTGACAGTGAAAGTTTAGCGAGTATCAACTTCTAATGATAATGCAATAATGATTGCATAGTTTGCAGGATGCATACTATCTGCTCAAACTTCTAGGTGTCTTGGTTCAGAATTTAGAGACAGCGAACTCATGTATTTGACATGAGGTTAGCAGAATCATGTATGTGACATGAAAATTGACTACAGCAGGTGATGGCTCAAACGATAAGTGCGGCAGCAATCGTTTGGAGCATGCGATAAAAGCTTAAGAGTCATTCAGGGGAATCCATGGGCTCAGAACAATAGTGGGGAGAACTATAAAAAAGCACCCATAATCCCTGAATGAACGACACTGGAAATAACAGAGTCTATAAGAGTCAACAGAAAATACGAATTACAGTAGGCTGCGGTTATACACCTCAGAGAGGTATCAACTTCAACATCTTTTAGTGTCCGGCTAGAGTGCATTGGACCTATGTAGTTGGGACTCTTGGTGACTTGTTAAGATTAACTAGAATGAAAAGCACAACATATGTACGAAGTTCGTGCTCGATATCTGTAGAATTTGGATGACATGGTTGCGTTTTTTTAAAAGCGGGAGATAGTGAATTTTGTAGCAGCTGATTTTAGTGCTAATTGTCAGTTTCTAACGCTTGTTGATCTGCTTCTTGTCCAGTCATGTTTTTCGCTTTTGAACTAATACAGTTTGCTTAGTTATACTATATATTGCCCTTCACAAGTGCTGAATTTCGGATCCATATTTGAGTCGTCTTTTATTACAAGGTATGGAGAAGAGCCACTTGCTGTTGTTGATTTGCTGGGTAACAAGTATTAATAGTTTTAACGGAAATTTTCTGTGATGATGATTTGGAAGAAAAGGACCTCAAATGTCACTAGTACAATGGTGAGTTTGTCAATCTTCGTGTTACCAAGAAGCTCATAACCCTCTTCAGCTAATGAATTTGTTGGTCAAGAATTGCGACGTGTACTTTTTAGCCGAAATTTGCAATTAACGCATAATATCGAAGTGTTTTTATTCACACATCATCACTCAGGATGATCGTGGGTGCGTCACCCAAATTGATCAAAGACCCAGAAGGTGACGACGACGACGACGACTGGGGTGTTGAAAATAGTACGTCGCAGATCATGAGAAAAGTGCACGTTATAGTCACAGGGACTTACGAAAAGATCGTTGTACTTGCCACCCTTGCAATTATGAAGCTGACCCAAATTAAAAACGAAAAAAAAATTAGCCTCACCTTATTTCACTTCATAAGGTCATTTCATTGCTATTTTCAGTAACGACATCGAAGTATTGATTTATGCATTATAACTGGATTGCAAATAAGCTTCTGGTCCGAAGTTCCAAAGCAGGAAAAGAGACCTATCTGGGAGCATTTATCCCTAAGGAGTGTGATAACTCGGCTATACTTCCTTCAATCAGCAGAAGTTCATTTGAACTTTAGTGCAAGCTCACTACGCCGATGAGGCAACGAATGGTGAATTTCAATTTCAATTAGTTGTGTTTAGACTTGCAATGAGGCTGCTACTGAAGTTCCCTTGCACTACAGTGATACTACATAATTGAGTTCGTAATCGCAGCTCTCTTATTCCTAGTTATACAGCTCAACTTGAAAATGACCTAGACCAGCATTGCTTGATCGCTTGCATTGCTAATGGCCATACTTCGTTTTCCCAATATCAAATGGCAAATATTTATATCTGATCATGTGTTGAATTTGTTTTCTCATGGTGAGAGCAAACAAAATGATGAAATACATGAGAAGAATTGGCCAAAAGACAGGGATGTCGAACACAGTGAAGAACGACATGACAATAGACAAGACAGTAGCTCTTGTTCCATTAAGCCAGAACTTGAACTCGGGCAATCTTCTGATGAAGGGCCTGAATTCATCTTCAGTTTCTTGAGGCTCGTCACCTCCTTCCTCAAGAGAGGACGACTTCAGCTCTTGCTCTAAAGATGGATCAAATTTTGGGGTCAAGAATGCAAGGAACAAGTTGAGAAGGTAAATCGACAACGCATAGCAAATGATGTACCATCCTTGGACTAATAAGATTCGTAAGAAAAAGAGACAAAGGAGAGCACCGAAAGCACCCCAACGACGAGCTGGGAAAGGAACACTCTGGTCAAGAAGTTTCTGATAAGTCACCGAGAGCTTCTGTATCTCGGCGAATACTGGATTGCTGGTCAAATCGACCATTTCGACGTTAGGATAGTGGTGAGGTGAGAAAACTTCGAGTATTCCTGTGCTGTATACACCTGTATATAAAGAAACATAAGAACCAAATGCTGTCGGAAAGCGGGTCCCTCTTGCAACGTTCGCTTCTCAGGGAGCCATTCGCTGCTTATAATCTTCAGCTTCTGAAATGTGCTGCTATTGCATCGAAGTCTGTGATAGATAATAGGAGTTCGTGAATTTGCTAACTCATATCGTCTGGAAGGAATGAAATTGCATGTCGACAGCGGCTGATCGGGGATCATCTTGGTCCTTGCCTCCTAATTTTCTTGGTACCGTAGGAGTCCAAGCCTTGGCTCCCGGTTGATGTTGTATGTAGTTCCATCACACTAATTCGCGATTTGCAGGGGTTTGTTTGTTTTCGTCATTGCGCACTAATTCGTGTCATTCCTATATCATACACCGATTGCATCACATCCTCACATAAAACACGGTCATGAACGCGTTCAGATATATAAACTAGCAATTCCCACCACTTGCTCTTATACTCCCTTCCCAACCTTTAGCGAATTTTAGTCGCGTCCACTCCTTTACCTCAATCTTATGATCTTCCCTCTCGCTACTGTCTTGGCGGCTGCTTCCGTAGTAGCGGCGGTTCCGTTCAAGCGCTACGACAATGCGTCAGAGCCAACCACTACCTCATTGGCAGCTGACGTAGACACCACCATTACAATCGACGAGTACGTGACCATCACGTTGCCTTCTACGACGCTTACCATTGCTGCCTCGGCTACTGATGCCGTTGCATCAGCGGAAAGCGTTGCTGAAGAGAACGAGACTATCACATCCGTGATCACGCAGTACAGCACTATCACTGTTGATGGACTGCCAGTTACGACTCCAGTGTCGACCTACACCACCACGCAGCTGACTGCGCCCACCACCACATCCACCATCACGAGTTACATTACCATCACCGAAGCTGACGGCTCTGTTACCACTGAGGCTGTCCTGAACACCGCGTGTGAAGCTACAACGGTTACTGTCACTGTCACTGCTAGTCCATCTACTACTGATGCTGCAACTGTGTCGACTATTACGCAGACGATCACCTCTTCATACCCCGTTACTGCTGAGTTCACGTTGAGTGACACTACCACCACTATCACTTCATACATTGCAGTTACTACTTACGAGACTTCTTTGAGCACTTTGGCAACCGCTACGCCTAGCGCGACCGCGATTTCTTCCGCCACCAACGGAACAGAAACGAGCTACAAGAGACTCAGAAGAGGCCTCTTTTACAATTTTTAATCTTTTGGAGGTTAAGCCTGTAGGCTGAATTCTGTGGTACAGGGTACTCACGGGAATTCGCTGGATGACTCAAAATGGGATTTTTGTTTTATATTTCACCAATGTACACCTCTAGAAGAGTATCCGTTTATTTGCTACACTTCTGTGCTACTGCACGATGCACCAACTCAGACGCGCTCGCGCGAAATCAGTTTACTCTTGTCAATCCACCTGGTAGTTCATGTCGCTAGAGAATTTAGTGCCATTAGCGCAAGACGAAAAGCTTTCACCCATCAAAATTCATGGCTTGCTGTCCTCAACACTGGAAAACCCCAACGATTTCGAACCTCCCGCAGCAAATGATGAACGTGTCCCTGAATCTTCTGTCAATGTTGTGAAATACCCCAGTGATCTACGGTTCGAACAAACAACACGCCGAAAAACTTTTCATCATTTAACCAGCATCAATACACCCAAAAGAGCAGTACCTAAATCACTGCTCACGAGTCCTCGTGCCATGGCACATCCAGGAGTGTCGCTTCGCGTTCGTGATATACCTACAAGTCTCACGAACAGTCGCCAAGGTAAGCCTGATCTCAATACCAATTCGAAAAGAGAACTGTCTGCTTTGTCTCCACATTCGCTGATTGATCAATACTTGCTGAAAAGAAGACAATCCTCATGGGCTGTCAAAGAGTCACGAGGAGACGGAACTGTTGCAAGAAGCGACAGCGATGCATTTTTTGTCGAGAATGACACGAATATAGTTCTGAGAAATCTTCAAGCAACTGCCAGAGGAACACGAACTAGTTCACATTATACTCGACCAATGAGTGATGATGCATCCTCGACTCTCCCTGCTGACAATGCGATGTCATCAAATACTTTTCATGAAGATACAAGTCTTGACTATGACCAGACGCCTGTATTCTCGGCTGAGTACCTCCGGAAGATCCAGGAATCTCATTATTCTCGATTGGCATCAATGCAGAAAGAGGCAGCCAAGCAAAATGATCACATTATCGGTCTTTCAAATAAACTCAAAGAATGCGATGCGCGGGCAATTCGGTACGATCAAGAGATCTCGGAACTTCATGACACGATGCAGCGGTTGATCGAGGAAAGAAATTCCGTACAGCAGCAACTAAAAGTTACCCGTTCAAGTCTTTTGTTCAGAGAAAAGATGCTCGATCAAAAAAAATCATTGTTAGAACAGAAGGAGGCTATCATCACTACTACCAAAAACCAACTCACGCAACTTGAAAAGGAAAGTTCAGAGCTAGTTGCACAGATGCGGGAAGACTTGTTGGACGCAAACAGGCGAGTAGAGGCTGCAGATGAACTCCTTCTGACTTCAAATACAGAGATAGAGAAGTACAAGGATGAAGTTCGTCTGTTGAAAGCGACAATTTCAGAGCTCAATAACAAGTTGGACTTTTCATCTAGTGCAACAAATGCTTTCCAGCTCAAACTCGAGTCATTGAGGAAGGAAAACGAAGCGTTGGCATCAAGTGAGGAGAGTTTGAGTCAAGCCCTTCAAGAAAAGGAGCTGTCTCTTGCTGTTCTAATGAAAGAAACAGAGGGATTGCAAGAAGAAATGGTGTCCCTCGAAGCTGAATACAAGTCGAAAGACCTGATCATATACGCAAAAGATTCAGATATTGCGGAACTTGAATCTTCCAAGAAGCAGCTTGCTGAATCGATATCAAGAATCGAAAAAGCTTTGGCTTCGGCAGAAGAGCGCATCTCAACTCTCAGTGAAAAGAATGATAAGTTGGAGATGGAAGTTTCTCGACTCACAGAAGAATTGAAGAAAGCAGAGTACCAAAGCGAGGAAAAGGATCGAATCATCAGCGGCGATACCAAGAAGTTGTCTGAGCTTGTCGAGCAAGTCAACAAACAGAAGCAGAAGCTCTCATCATACAAAGCGAATTCGTCGAAAACATCCTTTTCGGGGAGGAACTCGAACGCTGAGCTTCTAGATCAAATTGCAGATCTTCAACGACAAGTTTCCTCTGCACAGCAAAGAACGGATGAGAGAATACAAGAGATTGCGGAGGAGTTGTATCACCAATACTCCAAGAAACATGAAAATAAGGTTAGTCAGCTCAAGTTGAAGTACGACGCTAAGCTCGAAGAGAAGAATGAGTTAATTCATGATCTCAAAAGACAAGTCCAGACCATGGAAAGTCAGCTTAACACGGAAATCAGAGAAAAACAGTATTTGTTTGGAGTTCTTGAAAGGGCTAAAGTTGAGGACTAGACCGTTTTTAAACCTGTATGTATACCAATATACTTCAGTGCGAGTTTCAAAATTCACCTCAACTCAGCGTGTCACAATCTATTCCGTTTTACTACCGAACCTCGGGTAATACACTGGAAAAAATCGTGAATCAATCAGTTGCTAGTCCGGCTAGCCTTCTATATCCACACAATTGACTGTGATTTGGGAATTATTGTACAGCATATACTGACATGTCAAACTACGAGGCAAGCAAGTTATACGAGCTGGTGATCGAAGAAGTCATTACAGAATCAAGACAGGATTTCGAAGACAGTGGAATCGATGAATCAACTTTGCAAGAATTGAAAAGACTTTGGTGCGATAAGCTCAGTCAGACGAACGTTTGCTCATTCACTTGGGACGAGGAAGATACCGACTTGCTTCACCATATCCCTCAGGGGATCATACCAAACTCAAGCGTCAAGCCAGACCCGCTACAATTAAACTCCGGGTTGAATCTTTCCAGTATCCCAACTTATCCTACAGCAACTGGACTTCACACTTCTGATTTGTCAGGTAACAATTCGGTAGCTTACAGCATGGGAATCGAACTTCCATCTACCAAGCAAGAATATGGAGATGATAGCGGGTTGATCTTGCCAAAGGTGAATCAATCAGATGGTGCGTTTGAGTTCACCATGAGTCTCGAAAGTAAAGTGGCGCAGAAGACCATGGAAACGTTGGCGGCCATTGTGAGAAAACAAGCAGACGGCCCTGGCCAAGACGACGACGGTGAGGATGACATCTTTAATGACTCAGATGATATCAATTCTGACCTAGACGACGATTTAGATTCTGAAAAGTCCGATGATGAAGATGCAGAGCAAGAGGGTCAAATCATGCTCTGCTTGTATGACAAGGTACAACGGGTGAAAAACAAATGGAAGTGCAACCTCAAAGAAGGTGTTGCCAACATCGATGGAAGAGACTATATTTTTCAAAGAGCTACCGGAGAAAGCGAGTGGTGATTGTTACCATGAAATACACATACATCAGACGCACAATACCAGCTTGTAATCGAGCTACGTAGTTTGAAATTCATATGTCATAAATTCGTAATGGCGAGTCTAGCTAGAAGATGGGGATTTGCAAGTCGAGTTTTTCCCTGTTTCTGTCTGGGACTGGAGATGCATTTCCGAAAATGCATTCGTAATCCACCAAGCACAAGCTTAACACCTCAACTGATACATTCAAAGTCGGTACGAAGATAATGCAAATGTTCTTCAAAGACATTCTGTTGATAGAGCTTTGTGCAATCACGGCCCGCAAGTAGCCAATAATCGTAACGCAGAAGTCATAGTGAATTACATCAATGTTCCTGCGGTCTTGCAAAAAGTCGCGCACATTCAAGGATGTCTTGGATAGCAGCTCTGCGGAGTCATCTCCTGCTACCATGTTCTGTAACTTATTGTAAGCCTGTTGCCCGAAAATTGGGTTTGGAAGCTCTCTCAAGTAGGTCTTTAATAAGCCAGCAACGGTGTGGATATCTGGTTTCAAAGGCGACTCAAACAAATCGATGTCGAATGCACTATTGAATTTCTCCTTGAGCTGACGAATGGAAGATGCAGAGCCACTTAATCTGAAGATTCCCTCCTCATAGACTGCTCCATTCTTGGTAAGGAAGTCTAGGCATCGGTATATGATGCTAGGGACGCGACGAGCATTGTATTGGTGATTAGACAAGGCAAACGCGTCCTTGATCTCTCTCCCGAAAATCAGTCTAGTGGGTTCATCAGACAAATTCAACTGGTCCAAGTAAACTTGCATGTGTTCTCCTTGCCCTTGCGGCCACAAACCCTGAGGTTCCGAGGAGTCCACACTCACAGCCAGGTTAGGAGCAATTTCTTCGCTTTGGTTGCTTGTCCTCGATCTGAAGGGGAACAAACTTCTTTTCTTCATCTTCTTTGCCTCCTTGAGTTGCTGAGCTGAATCTTCAACTTGATTTTTGGGATCTTCTTCGTAATGCAGAAGGCCCCCGTTAAAAGTATTGAAAGATCTGCCGTTAGTATCCACATCGTCTTGCGAGCTCATCCCTCTCGTCGGTGTAAGCTCTGCTCCACGAATTTCTAGTCCTCTCGGTTCGTTTTGCGAGAGAGGATCGTTTTCTGTAAATTCGACCATTGCAGCCACCCACTCGTCCCTTTCTTCATCTGATTCCGCACAGAAGAAATGTTTAGGATATGAGCCAGAGATTTTTGAGCTCTTGGCTTCAAGAATAAGGAAAGCATGTCTGTATCCTCTTTCTTCAGCGACTGCGTCAGATGACTGCCGTCCGATTTGTGAACCTGAAAGTCGTATTTGCTCCAATAACAGACCTCCAGGATTGTCATAAATTTCGAGCGCGGGCCCATCAACTTGGCACCAACGAACCTTCCAGGTTGTCCCAAGTCCTTTGTAACGTCTAATTAGGTAGCCCTCCTTTTTTGCACCACTCTTAAAATCGTCGAGCGGATTGATAATATCCAACGAGATGTACCGGCAAATTCTGTACAAGACAATTTGAGGGATATGAGGCATCATGAAAATCGTGTTGAAATAGTCTTGAAGAGTATTCTTCCGATTCTCAACCTTCATTGGAGTTGTAGAACTCAAGGACGCCTTTTCGGGTATGAGAGGGAGGCCAAAGAATTCAATCACTGGTCGAATTTCGGCATCAAAAGCCACCATTTGAGAAAACGATTTTCGTATTCTCCACATCTCCTTCCCTGTATCCTTGTCATTGATGGAGAATGTGCAATTGGGGTCATCCAATCGTTTAGGGTTCTTAGTGATCGTACTGACGACTTTGATGCGAACGGTCTGGAACTCCTCAGGTTTGATAAATAGTAAGACTTCTTCTTCTTCATACTTCGGCGTATGTAGAATGTGGAAGCTGGATCCAGGAGTCTGCGAGGAAGGTCTTTGCAAACTTGAGAACGAGTCTGTAGAGCTAAACCCTTGTCTAACTGGTGTACTGAGTACATCCGTATTAGAATAATTCTTGGACGTGAGACTTGACTGAGCAGGAGAGCTCAAAAATGGAGAGTCGAACAAATTCCGACGTTCATCGGTGACCGGCTCTGTTAGATGTGGTTTTGACAATTGCTTTCCAAAACTGTCGGAGAACGCGTCTGGTGTTTGTGGGAGTTGTGGGATACTCAGCTTCTCCTTCAAGTCACTAGTGGAATCCCTGATGCCTTTTTCTAAACCATGTGATACCGACACTGGGGTAGATGCATTGAATTCCTTTCCTTCCGTGAAATCTGTAGTAATGCCAATATTGGGGCCTGATTTGCTGTTCATTGTCTCGGCGGATTTCATTGTGACTGGGAGCTTTATCCTAGATTTATAGGAACTCACAGTAGATGTAGAACTTCTTCTGCGCTGTTGATCGACATCTCCGCCACTTGAGTTCAATCCACCCCTCGGCGGAGCGCTTGCAAACGAACTGTTGTCCAGTTCTAACTCATCTAACCTTGCAAGAGCCGGGACTTCAGTTGTGCTGGAGACTTCATTACCAGTGTCCAGATTGTTTGTGCTGTTTCTTTCTTGACTTTTTGAAGTCATTGACAAAATCACAGCTTTTCTGGGTGATTCTGCAAGAGCAGCACCAGCGGAAAGTTCCGAACGGAAGTCTGAAGAGAGCGGGATGCCCTCCAGCATATCAATAGGTCCGTTCGAAGTAATCGATACCACACTGTCTCGTTTAATGTCTTTGCTCTGGTCACGATCTGCGGCCTCCTCGTTCTCTGTTTTAGCATCCAGACCACGCCTTCTCCTGGCCGATCTTTGCGGCACGTCATCTTCGAGTGGAAAAAATGTTTCGCTCGATGTGCTATACCTTGGTTTTGCGGGGAGAACTATATTGTGAAGTGATAGGAGCTGCTCAATCTGCTGGATCCGGTCAGTTTGGCTGGAGATCGTGGATCTCAACTCTCGGTTCTCGTGTTGTAAAAGTGTGATGAACTCCTCATCCGAGAACTTCGATCGATCGAAGTTTGCATGCGAAGGAGGCGTTTTTCCGACAGATCTCATCCACTTTTCACTAAACTTGTCAGCGTTCGATGGCTCGTCCATCCGGTGTTGTGAGTTGGATGTCATGTTTCGTTCTCGCTCCGTTTAAATTCAAGTGCTAACAATTATGATGGAGGTTTGCTTTGGGAGCAAGAAGCAAACGTATAAATGACCCCACGATGTTATTAAGTGTGGAGCGAGCGGAAGTGGAGGTTGGATACGATTGTGCTGTATACCACTTTGGGGAACCCTTTTACTGTTATTTGAGAGTAAGAAATGTACGGGTTTGATAAACTTTCAGCCGCACACAATGGCAGGTGAACGCGACATCTATTTTCCGCTCTTTTTGTGATACGAGCGCGTATGTCTAATAAGTCGTCTTGCGTCGTCCGGATCGTGCATCGGACTCTTGGTCAATTGCGGGTTCCCATCTTCGCCCAACAAATCACGGAGCATTCTATTACCGGAAGCAAGCTCAGGGGACGTGTGCCTCTCAGTCTTTTTTGGCGTTTCCGAAGTGGGGTATTGGTAGAGATAGTTTGACGGCAAAATTGCATTGGGCATCATGGAACGCCCAATTTTGATAACTTCATTTGCCCAAACCGTCACGTCAGTTCTAGGGTTCTTGTAAGGTATCCACGACCTCTTGCAACCCTTTGAAAGTTCCTTGATCACTTGCTCATTACCCCATGTTTGGTTCCAAAGTGTGTCGTCATCACTGGAATCGCTGCTGTTGTTTGTGAGACCAATCAAATGCGAGAATATACCAGATATAAGAGCTCCATTCGAGTATCCACCTTCTAAGAAGGACACAACCTTTCCTTCTGTATGGATCTTGGCAAGTTTCACCACATCTTTTGTGAATGTAGCATAGAAAGAAGTTGGAACGTTGATTCCATGTCTTTGCATTTGTGGATTCTCAAACTCAGAAGCATCAAAACCAGCTGAAATTAAGATTAATGCCTTGAAGGGTAGCGGAGCAGTTGGTTTGCTCAAGCTCTGCTTGTAAAGATGAGGCTTCAAAAGAAACTTGTTGTACTTCGACAATTCACTAAGGTACACTGAATATTCTTGCTCGTAATTCTTCTTCGCCTGATTGAGAAATTGGTTTGCCCTGTTCAAAATTGCCACATACTTGGTTTGGTATTGCTTGTAGAAGTCATCCTCGGTCGCCCATTCTTGCAAATGAACATTCCACAAATTGAGATCGTGATCCATGATGCAAAGGGATGCGTTTTTGATGTTCTGCTTTGTGGCATACCCTAGCTCTGTGGGGTAAGATTTGATGTCGTGCAAAGAGAAGTAACCAACTTTAGGATAGTTTGCAAATTTCTTCCCGTAGTCATCTCTCGGATTCTCATCTTTATCATGGAAATCCTCATCGAATTTTCCGTAGTCTCCAGTGAATCCCGCTCGCTCCCAACATATATCTTGCGAGCCGTCACCATGATGAAGATCAACATCCAAAATAGCACAATGCGTGACGCCATAGGTGTCATGAGCATATTCAGTTGCAATCTGAACATTATTTAACATGCAGAAGCCACTAGGTAGATTGGCATGGGAGTGATGTCCCGGAGGACGAATAACCACAAATGCAAGATCATGATTGTTGCTGCTTTTCGAAGACCCGTAGAGTGAATCAATGGAAGTCTCGATGGAACCGATCACTCCTTCTAAGGCAGTCAAAGTCTTTGGCGTCAAATAAATATCACCAACATTCCAATCTTCTGGAACCTCAACCTCATCATTTATCAACTTCTTGTGAGACTGGATGCATAATTCAAAAAGTTTTTTGGGCCAAGTCCGCCCGTGTACCTTCCTCACATGATCCGAGAAAATTGACCCGCTTTTTGTAGAGTTGACTACCTTGTAGTAGAATGGGTACATCGTCAAAGCAGCAGCAACACCGATGCAAGAAGCTAGGAGACGCTGGGGCCGCTCAAAAATTGTTGACAAATAGGATTTAGTGACCCACTTTCGGCCAAAAACATGTTCAGTCGAGTACGGTGATAACACAATGAGAGTCTTGTCAGACTCCTTTGCAAACCTGGGGCTTTCGTTTTCGATTTGCGGATTTGCATGCATAAACTCCTCGAATGTTCGGGAGAATTTGAGTAATTCCAAGTCGATCGCTGGAGAGGGTTCGAGAATGCGATGAAGCAAAGCATCATGCTCTGGACCCGGAAGCTCCGGAGTTTGCGAGTCCAGTCTCACTCTAGCGATGCTTTCTTTGAGTTCATTTGCTTGCTCTGGTAGCCATCTGTTTTTGCGTTTGGCTTTGAAGTTCGGGATTTGCTCCATACGTTGCTCCTCTTCTTCGAGCTCTTCTATGTCGACAATGGATTCGTTTTGGTTGTAGGCTATTGTATTCCCATGATGCACTGTGGTATGGTCAATTGACAAGTCCTCGTTTTCGGGGAGATCATTCGACGAGCGTATAGTCAAGGTTGTTTCGAATTGAGATATTAACGACTCTTCGTCGTCAATATCTTGCTTTCGGCTAACTGATTTGGACATTTTTAGTTCAGCAGCAAGAATTCTTTGCCGCTAGCTTTATAATTCACGCTCTCAGTCACTTGAAGAAAGCCTGAATGGTAACCTCCTGTACTCACGGTAGAGTATCAAAGTCGCAACGACACACGCGAATCATCTTGACACCTGTACATCCTGCAATCACGCTTTCAAGTAAACAGATCGTGGTGCGTAGATATCCTTTAATAATAGCTTGATTATGTACGACTTTCACCTCTAGAACTTCTCTATCAGAACTCTCTCTTGCTTTCTCCAACGTTGTGCTTTCTCTTGCGCAAGACGTTCTCGATAAAGGCCTCACCAGCTTTGTAGGATGATCTCACCAATGGACCGCTTGCGACGTAGAGGAATCCCATGTCTAAAGCCACGTCCCTCCAGTAGTCAAACTTCTCTGGTTTGATGTAATTCACCACCTTCATGTGACGCTTTGTGGGTCTCATATATTGTCCAAAGGTGACCACATCACATTTGATCTCTCTCAAATCTCTCAAAGTTTGAAGGATCTGTTCGTCTGTTTCGCCGAATCCAAGCATTAACGACGTTTTCGTGACAAGATTGGGTTTCGTCAACTTCGCTCTCTCGAGAATAGACAATGATTGCCTATATGTCGCTCTGCGGTCTCTGACATGAGGAGTCAAAGCTTCGACCGTTTCCAAGTTATGCGCGTAGACATCCAAACCGGAAGTTGCCAAGGTCTCGCAGCAGCTCAAATCCCCTCTGAAGTCACCACCCAAAACCTCCACAAGAATATGTGGCGCCTTTTGCTTGATTCTTCTCACGGTCTCAGCAAGATGCTGGGCACCTCCGTCCGCCAAATCATCTCTGTCCACAGTTGTAAGCACCACATACCCCAATCCCCATCTCAGGATAGCCTCGGCTGTGTTTTCGGGTTCCTTCGGATCAGGCTTCGCCGGGTTTCTGTTAGTCTTCACCGAGCAGAAGCGGCAGCCCCGGGTGCACGTGTCACCTAAGAGCATGATTGTCGCGGTGGCCTCCGACTTCTTGCCGCCCCAACATTCGCCGATGTTGGGGCATTTCGCTTCCTCGCAAACTGTGGCCAATTTGAGTTCACGGACATCCTTTTTGACGCTATGGAACGACTGCCCTTTGGGAATTGGCACCTTCAACCATTTTGGAAGTCTCTGATCCGGATCAGTGCGCGCCGCCTCCAAGGGATCCACGGACATGTCCGCTGCTTTCCCGCTCAAGAAATCACCAAACGCTGGACCTTTATTTAGTTCATCTGTGAAAAGCGTTTTCCTCCTTCTTGGTTTTATAGACGATTCTGCTGTCGCATATCTTCTCAAAATTGGAAGATACTGCCCTCTCATAACGGTTTTTAAAGCCATCGTGGGAACTATGTGAGAGTCAGCCACAAGTAACGCGATGGAACGATGTCTTCCAATCGTCCTGCATTTCACTTGTTGAGGTGACTGCACCTGTGACTGCGGCAGAGGTCGACTGCGCGGTGACTCCGATGCGAGAACGGTCGATAAGAAGTTTAGCTACGATGTTGCGAATAGTTGTGTTAATGATTAAAGTAAGCGGTGGATCTCCTCATCCTCGAACTGCTTAAGGTTTTCTAGTTGCCCCCACCACTTGAGCAAAAATGTCTCACAGATCAACTTGAACCACGGCGTGAACACAAGGTTCTTGTCCGTGAACATCTCCTTCAACTGCGCCTCCGTTACGTACTTAAAGTCTCTGACTTCATTGTAGTTCGCGTTCACGGTGATGTCATTCTTCGTCCTCAAAATCAAGATGTAGTCAATCTCATGCTCGCCCCACTTGGAGTCTTCAGCCCCGCTAGCAGACTTGTAGTGTATCCTGGTCAAATAGTGAAAGTCAGCCAAGGGACAGTCCTCTGCTGGAATTCCAAGTTCGTGGAAAAGCTTTCTCTGGGCTGCGACCTTGGCTCCAGCGACTGCCGTCTTCAAGTCGTTTTGCTTACCAGTGCCTTCAGGCGAGTGCAAGCCCAATTCAGAGGGCACGCAAAGAGGGTGCGAGCAACAGGTGTTGGTCCACATATTTGGGAAAGTGATCTTCTCATCTGCACGTTGCTGCAACAACAAGCGACCATCCTCGGTGAAGAGAAACACAGAGAACGCTCTGTGCAACAAGCCCTCATTGATGTTGTCCATAATGTGACACAACTTCTTGGTACCGGCACCCAAAGGGATGTCGTTGTAGTCTAGCACAATGCAGAGTTCTTCCATAAGTCTGATTTGCTCTTCGTCGTGACCTTCGAACAACTTGTCCGATGAGGACGCAGAGTCTGCCGACCGCGGGATTCCCGAAATGTCCTTCAAGGGAGTAACCTCGGGCCACTTTCTCAAGACGTCCTCCTTCCCGAGTGATTTAACGAGCTTTGCGTAGTCGGACATGTCTGAGATGACGATGAGTTACGGTGAGTGTTTTCCGCTTTTTAGTGCGACATGAACGATTCGTTAGGCGCGTCTGCCGTACTTAAACGAGAAGATGCCCAAGTTGTTCAACGGTGTGAATTATCATTCCAGAGTGCTTAATAACTCAAACGAGGATGGCCGATGATTTCCTTGATGTATGTGTCAAGAGACTGTTCTGAAATTCGACTTTTTCAATTTTTGGTAGAGTCGGAACTGTTTTTGTTATCGTATACGTAGCTGCAGAATAACTGCAAACCACCTGAAAAACTACAAACCACAGGAAATTCGTCCTACTTGTAATCTCACTGTATTAAATATTACAAACAGAAATTGTTTTAACACCAGTATATAGCAGAAAAAGACCTCCAAGCTTCGCCCATATCCAAAGCAAACCGAAGCCTCGAGGCGTTCGTCAAGAATGGACTCGCAAACTTTGAGCTTTACACGACCTCGCCGAGACTGTAGGTGTCCACTAAGATTTTTCAGCCAACAGGTGGGTTCGCCTTTCGTTTCTACTGTCCTGTAACCACACTTACCCAAAATGTCCAGCACCGCCCAACGCCCCAGACGTTTCATCAAACGCCCAGATGACTCTGTCATGAAACAAGGGATTGACGCCTTGAGAGCGGAGATAAAGAAGTTGGACTTGACTGCGTCCGAGATCACCGCCCAAATTGACAAGACTGTGCTAGACTCCAAGACCACGGAAAAGAGAAAGCAGTTGCAGGGTGAGTTGAAGGAGATCATTGCCAAGCAGGGCAACTTGAAGCAGGAGAGAAACGCCATTCAAGAGCAGATCAAGAACGTTGACACTGGTTTGAAGAGAAAGATCGCCGAGATCCAGAAGTTGACTGCAAAGAACAACTTCAAGTCTGCTGCGGAGATCGACGCCAGAGTGGCCTACTTGGACGACTTGGTTGGCACTGGCACCTTGAAGTTGGCTGACGAGAGAAGACATGTCAAGGAGATGACTTCTTTGCGCAAGTTGCGTAAGGACTACGCCGACGTCGAGAAGCAGCAGGAGGCCATTGACAAGGACAAGGAGAAGATTGCGGAGTTGAAGAAGAAGCTCGGTGCTGTTGGCAACAAGGAGGTCCAGCAGCAGTTCGAGAAGGTGCAGAAGGAGTTGGACGAGATCAACGACTCCAACAAGTCCACCTACAGCAAGAGAACTGAGTTGATTAACAAGAGAAATGAGATCAAGAAGCTGAAGGACGCCAAGTACGACGAGATCAGAAGATTGAGATCCGAGTTCGACGCTGAGCTCACTAAGTTCAAGACCACCTTGGCCGAGGAGCAGAAGAAGAGAGACGAGGAGTACAAGGCTCAGCGTGCCGAGCAGAGACAGCTGAAGCGCAGAGAGGCTGCCGAGAAGAAGTTGACCGAGGCTTCTGTTCCTGCCTTCACTAAGGAGATCAACGAGATCCAGTCTTTGCTTTCCTACTTTGACCCATCGTACGTCAAGCCCCAGAAGAACGCTGTCGCTGAGGCCACCAAGTCGACTGTTGAGAGCAAGGTGAACATCAGACAGGTTGAGATGCCCAGCGATGTTGTCGTGTTGAAGAAGGAGCAGCAGTCCTTCTTTGAGGGCTCGAAGTCCAAGAAGACGAAAAAGAAGGCGCCTAAGGTGAAAAACTTCACTGTCGACTCCGACGTCATTATTTCCTTGACCGACTTGTCCATTCCATTGCCAACCAAGACTGACGAGGTGCCAAACACCATCAACGTTTTGAAGGAGACCTTGTCTGCTTTGCAGAGCAAGCAGGAAGAGCAAACCAAGGCCAACATTGAGAGAGCGAAGGCCGAGATCGCCAAGTTGGAGGCTGTCGCTGATGAAGACGACGAAGATGACGAGAAGGCTGTCGAGGAGGCTGCTGAGGAAGAAGAGTAAACTGAAAAGTATAAGTCACTTAGCCGTATCAAATAAACCTCATTTATGCTGTAATGTAATTAAAGCGTAGCCGTCTTAGTTCAGCGGGCTGAATAGTGCCCTGTGCAAGAGATGCGCGGCTTGTCGTTTTTCGATCTTTTCTCAATATAGCTCATCACGACAGGCCATGGATTCACAGAAGGACCCTAAGGGCAAAAAAGCAACAAAAACCCCCACGAAAACCATGTCTGATAGTTCTGTCTCGTTGTGCATCCCATCCACTATCATTGCTGAGTCCAACACACGCAACTTGGAACAAATCACGAATACTGCGTACCAAATCGCTAAAGCTGCAACAATCTACAATGTGTCCGAAATTGTTATCCTAGATGTTCCAAGCAAATCCGAAAGAGAGAGGAGAGAAGAACAAGTAAGTCTTCAAGCGGTACAGCTCCCAGGAGAGCTTGGAAACAAGAAAATCAAGTTCGGAGGCGAGGCCGACATCAAGGCAACGACTTCTACAGAACCCGTTGTCAACGAACAGCAGTCAAAGGATGCAGATAATGCTCTACTATTCGCAACGCTCTTGCAGTACTTTGTGACGCCCGACTACCTCGTCAAATCTGTTTTCAAGACTAACAAATTTGCTAAAAAGCTTTTACATGCGGAGAAACTCCCCAAGTTGAGTACGCTTCCGTTCATGAACAACAACAGTGTTGGCAGAGACTTCAAAGAAGGCTTGACCGTCGCCAAACACACTCCAAAAGTGCAAAAGAAAAAGAGCAAGGTTAGTGCCATGAAGAAACTTAAAGTCACCAAATATGTCAACGTTGGCGAAGCGGCGCCCCTTGTATTGACCGGAAGTGAAGTTCCAGTCGGCGTGAGAGTCACTGTTGACATAAAGAACAAACAGGTTGTCAGCCCTCAAGTAGCATATGGTGTTACTGGCTGTAAATCGTCGTTTGGATACTTTGTCCGTTTGGCGAAGTCCTTTTCGGCAGTCTTTACGGAACTGGCTTACCCTGAAGGCTACTCTGAATCTCTCTTCGTCCAGGCCGAGGACTACTTCGGCAATGCTACCCCATTATCCTTGAAACAGACTGATAGAGCTTCCACTGGACAAGTGCTCCTTATTGTCAGCAAAATCGGTGACATAGCCTACTCATTCCAAGCAGACTCCATCGAAGGAGTTGACAATGTGACGGATATGTTTGATGGAGAAATCAGAGTTCCTGCTGGCTTGAGAATCGAGGATGCTGCAATGATCGGCTTAACGAGGGCACTTGAAAAGCCTGCATGTTGATATGGGCTCACCAGGTCTAGAATCTGAATGCGCTGTATGCAAGAGCAAATAGACAATTAACGGAGATGCTAATACAGAAGGGTATTAATGTAGGGATTATGATATGGAGACATACAGCTCAACAAGAGAACCCATAATGTTCCGATAGACTGCCTGCGGGCCTACACAGCTGGAATACCGGCGAAAGAACGAATTCTCTGCACCCCAACTTAGCCTGCATGATGTACCCGCAGCCTCTGTTTACCAACATCACGTGGGTAGTGAGAGCATGGGAACCTCAGCTTCAACGCACCATTACAGGGTAGATTTTACATGAAGCTTGTTGTAAGAGGTATAAGTAGCTTCAAGCCATGTTATGGTCGCTTTTTTCTGATGGAGATAGCTTGGGTGGGTAGACTTCCAACCATTCCGGATCACGTGACATAAAGTCCAAAAATAGTTACCCAGTGTGCACCGACCGGTCGAGTAGGGCAAAACCGCACTTTTACACTAGACTCTTTTCTCCAACAACCTCTGGTTTTCATTCGTTACAATGCAGTTTAAGTCTTTGCTCGCTTCTGCTGCCCTCATCTCCTCCGCGGTCGCTATCGGAGACGTATGTACTTTCTAGCTGCGCCCACACGAGGCTTACCACGGGCTTATGTTTGTTTGACTTTGTGCGTGAGGCTTAACCACCAACATGTACTAACCGGATAGCTTGGTTTCAACTTGGGTGTCAACGCTCAGGATGGTAACTGTAAGGTGGCCAGTGACTACGCCACCGACTTCGAGAACTTGAAGGGCTACACCAACATCGTCAAGACCTTTGCTGTGTCGGACTGCAACACCTTGCAGGTTTTGGGTCCCGCTGCCGAGGAGGCCGGTTTCCAGGTCATGTTCGGCATCTGGCCCACCGACGACGCTCACTTTGAGGCGGAGAAGACTGCCTTGCAGAACTACTTGCCAAACATCTCTAAGGACACCGTCAAGGTTTTCCTTGTGGGCTCTGAGGCCTTGTACAGAGGCGACTTGACTGCCACCGAGCTTGCCTCTGCCATCAGCCTGATCAAGTCCTTGTTGGCTGACATCAAGGACAAGAACGGCGACTCGTACTCCTCCGTTCCCGTTGGTACTGTTGACTCGTGGAACGTCTTGGTGGACGCCGGTTCTCTTCCAGCTATCCAGGGTTCTGATGTTGTTTTCGCCAACGCCTTCTCCTACTGGCAGGGTCAGACCATGAACAACGCCTCTTACTCTTTCTTCGACGACATCATGCAGGCTTTGCAGACCATCCAGACCGCCAAGGGTTCTACCGACATTGAGTTCTGGGTCGGCGAGACTGGCTGGCCCACCGACGGTACCAACTACGAGTCTGCGTACCCTAATGTGGACAACGCCAAGCAATTCTGGGAGGAGGCCATCTGCTCCATGAGAGCATGGGGTGTCAACGTGTGTGTCTTTGAGGTTCAGGACGAGTCTTGGAAGCCAGACACCTCCGGTACCAGCGATGTTGAGAAGCACTGGGGTATCTACGACTCGTCGTTTGCATTGAAGTACTCCTTGGACTGTCCTTTCTAAGCAGCCCTCTCTTGATACCCATTGTGAAGCTTGCTTCTGCAGTTCTATTGCCTTCAAATTAAATAACGTAACCAACTACTGATTTGAATTCAGTTGAAAAGTAATGTAAAGTGACTTGAATTTCATCGCGTCGAGTTGTAACAACACGATCATATTTCGAGCGAGCCCAAAAATTGTAGTCACTCGTCTTCGGTTTGGAAGCTACGGTCTCTCAGAAAAGCATTATTTATTTGAAGTGAATGAGATGATTTGTCTAAAAGTATGAGGTTAAGAATGCGAGCGAGAGCACGATAAAGCTCGCACCATATCTTGTTCCGCTATTCGCCAGCTGCACCGAGTTTGTAGTACTGGACGCCAGACCGGTGGTGCTGGTGGTGAAGCCAGAGGCAGTCAGAGTGGAGTCTGCCAAGACAGTCGCAGTGGCAGATCCAGTAGTGACCACCGAAGTCTTCGAGGTCACAGAACCGGTTTCTGTGCCAGAGGACTGGGCGATTTGTGGGTGGACGTCTGCGTCTGTCGCAGTGGACGACGCGGAGGCTGAGGCAGTGGAGGAAGCGTCGAAGAACGTGAAAGAACCCGAGCTCGATGATGCGGTACCGATCGTTTGAGAAGACGAAGAAGATTTTGAAGTGACGGACAACGTCGCGACAGAACTGGATGCGGCAGTACTGGAGGACGTAGAGGAGGCGGAGCTCGAAGAAGAGCTCGACTTTGACGAGGTAGACGAGGCAGAAGTTGCAGAAGTTGCAGCCGAGGAGGAGATAGCCTCACCGTTCAGGAGAGACTCGAAGTCACTCTCAGCCTGCGTCTTGCGGCCGTTCACCTCACCGTCGACGGCCTTGATAGAGGTCCAGTCACCAGAGGTGTCGGAGTACTCGTACTCAGAGCCGGTCGAGTAGTCCACGACAATGAGGGACTTGATGTACATGTCGAAAGGAGCTTGCGAGTAGTCCACAGAGCCGCCAGCCCACTCGATCGTGCCGGCTGCGTTGGAGGAGTCACCACCAGCCCACACACCAGCCATGATGTACATTGGAGACTGGGGGAAACCCTGTCCATTGTCTGGCAACAAGGTTCTCACCACGGTGCCGTCCAACGCCCAGGTGACAGAATCCTCGGTCATCTCGATGGTGTATGTGTGGTAGTTGTCCACCACAGAGCTAGATGCGGTGTGGTACTCGCCTCTGGTGTAGGTGGTGGTGTCACCTTTGGAGAAGAAGTTGGACTGGAACTGGGTGGTGTCACCACCCACCATCTCGATGTCGATCTCGTCCAAATCGTCACTCTGGAGGTAGAACGATGACACAATACCGGTGCCTGCAGCGGCCTGCATCACCACCTCTACCTTGCCGAACATGATGTAGAAGTTGGATTTGATCGATGGGTTGTCGAATCTCTTTGCGAGCTCGAACTTCACACCATCGCTGGAGTACGACAAGCCGTCGCTGTTCACCTCGGTGAAGTATTTGGACTGTGACAGAAACGTCTCTTTAAACGAGCCAGCCAATGCTGTGTCTGGGTCACAAGATGTGGAGGTCAATGGATCACAGGCGGCTGCGGCAAGCGCGGCCAATAGAAGCGTAGAGAGAGTGGAGGTGAGTCTCATGGGGAAATTGTTGGTGATGAGCAAGAGAAGGCTGAGATGAGGCGCCTTTTATATTTCACGGCGTAGGTGCGTTGCCCACGAGATTGCGTGCATTAGGCTACTAGTCAACCGTATTGTGTGTCTATTTTTGCCATGAAATATATCACTCTATGCACATCTCGCAGTTTACGCGCGCGCAGAAGCGTGGCTTTGTTTAGCTACACGATTAGAAGGAGGCGTCACCCGCGCACCGCCTCGGCGCACACTTTCGCAGCCGACGCCGTGACCTCGTCACACCCACCAAAAGTGCAAAAAAAAATGCATGGGCGTCCAGTAGAAACACTCCGATCGGAAATCAAAGGCGGAGCGATATTTCAGGATCGGCCAAATCAGGATCCATATTGGGTGGGTGCAAGCAAATAAGAATAGAGGTATAGAAATACGATAGCCGACCCTACTTAGACGGCAAGGAACCATGCAGCTGAGGGTTACACGACGAAGCCATGTGTCCGTCTACGCTCGGCAGCGAGATAAGGTGGGAAACTGGAGAAGAGTGGTGGCTGGCGTGCACGGAAACGGTAATCCAGCCGGCATTTTGCTCACGTGACACAGTCGTTCAGGCCGCACCAGCGGTGTCCTACAAGCGCAGCCTATTATCACAATGGATTTTTCACACCGTCGGTTTCAGGTCCGAACTCAAGCTGGCTCGTGTTTGCCACCTTGCCGGGATCCGATCGGCGTGGTGCCATGAAATGGCCACTCGATGATTTGATCTGCCGTTTTCGCATTTTGACCAGCATCTCGCCGTATCGGCCGAGGGCCCTGTGAAGGGCTAGACGGTGAACCTGTAGACCGGCAGCTGAGCTGACCACTTCTCTGGTACCACATTGTTGCACCTTGCAATGTGCTTGCTTGGCGACCAGATTCGGCTGTAACCTATGTACCCCAACCTTTAGTCGTGCGCCCTCCAGCCTCGCGATAACGTCATTAACTTACTTTCGTTAGGAGACACCACCTACTCCCCAGCCCACACGCCATACAAAACGCCATGTACGGTAAAATTCTACGTTTGCTGTCGCTAGCGTGCGTCGCAAGTGGGCTACCTATCCAGTTAGGGACTGAAGAGGTCAGCGATGTGGTCAGCGCAGAAGGCAGCGATGGCGACCAGTACATCGTGCTCTTCCTCATGCTTGCCACGCTCCCTGGCCTCTTTGTGGTTGCTTTTGTCATCTACGTGGTCACCCGCCGCTTCAGGTCCCTTCGCGAAGATGATCTCGACCGCGAGGAAGAGAACCAGGCGTATCTCGAACTCAACCTGGAAGAGCAGGAGTTGTACTTCCAGAGCAAGGACTACTTAGCTGCCAACCCTTACCTTCGCGACGAGCTTGCGCTCTCGCAGAACTTAAGCATCCAGGAGAAGGGTATCGGTGCGTGGGAGTTTGTCAAGGACCCGATGCTCACCAACAACGACCTTCTCATTGTGAGCAAGCACGAGCTCAACTTCTTCAAAAAGTACGAGTGCTCTGCGCAGACAAACTTGCCCATCCCCACAACCAACGACGTTTACTATTTCGAGAGCAAGATCTACTCGTTGCCGAACCCGGACGAAACGGTTATCTCGATAGGCATCGGCGTGAAGCCTTATCCGTGGTTCCGCCTTCCCGGGCGCCATGCCCACACGGTATCATACGATAGCAATGGCTACAGACGCCACAACCAACCGTTTAAGTTCGAGAGCGAGCCGCCTTTCCCTAAAATCATGGAGGGTGATGTCATCGGCATCGGATACCGCACTAGAAGCGGCACGGTGTTCTTCACCAGGAACGGCAAGAAAGTGAGCGAGCTGAAAATCGGAGGTCACATCAAGAACTTCAAGTTGCCGCACAACGGGCAGATCTACCCCATCGTGGGCGCCAACAACATGTGCTCGATACACGTGAATATTGGTCAGCTCGGATACGTCTTCATCGAGGGCAACGTGAAGAAGTGGGGGTTCGCTCCGTTGGAAGGGAGCGGGCCGGCACCGCCCATGTATAACAAGTTCAACGGCGACATTCTTTTAGAGCGGTCCGAGATTGACGAGGAAAACGACCTTACTGACCGAGAAAACGACTTCCCACCCGATTTCTGGGACATCCATGGCAACGGTGAAAGCAACATCGACCAGGACAAGTTTAGCTACAACGTCTACAGCAATGGGTCGGAGGATGAACGCATCACCATGCACAGCTTGATACCCAACATGCCACCTAGTTACGAGTCGGACGATATCATAGAGGCGAGCTCCAATGCGACCGCGTCCACTCGGAACGAGGAGACCGAGCATTCTCTGGATGAGGAGGCGCCGCTTCTACAGGCACCGCCGGCGGAAAGTCCGAGCGCGGAAGAGCAGGAAGAAGTGCATGCAGAGCCCATGACCGGAGTTGAAACATTCGCGGCTGCAGCTGAGGAGGCTGTGGATGAAACGCGTGACCCTGCGGACGAGACGGTTTTCGAAGATTCTGTGGAGACGGCTGCTCAGGCCACACAGGCGCAAGATGCCACAACCGGAACGCCTGCCAATAACGATGAAGAAAACTGACGAAGCATTTCATGGGGAAACTCCGGGCGAGAGGAAGGTATACGCGACAGGGGACTGTGGACATTCTCCGAAGCGGGGGTGATTTGCGAGTGTTAGTGTAGGAAGCAGATTCGTTGGGTTAGAAATATTTTCACACTGCACACTGGAATTATTTGACGGTTTTGCATGATACTTGTGGCGTTTGAGCCGCCTGGTGGTGGTGCCGAAACATGTAGAACATCATAGAGTTGCGGGCACGCGGTCGGGCAACGTAAGCCATGCGTTGTTGGATCATTGCGCTGGTGTTGCAGTGGCACTTGGCGCCTCGTGCAGGAGTTCCCCACAAATGGCGTACGTATGCCTGAACCGGCGCGGGCGGGCCGTAGAATCGTTCTCCGGGCGCGGGCAATTGCCTTAAACTTATATTTTTGGGAAGAGTTGGGGTAATGCAAAACGCCGTACAAGAATGGCCGCACTATAAAAGGATTTTTGCAGGCTCTTATCGCAGGCCAATAGAAGTGACCGTTCGAGTTATCAAGATTTCGAAACCCAATCATGATTCAAAAATACACCTGTGTGCCAGCCACTGAGTATGACGTGCTCATTGTAACGAATGGCACCGTCACGCAAGTGGAGAGAGCGTTGCACCAGTTGAATGAAAAAATCGACAATGAGGTGCCGTTGAACTCCAACATCGTGTACCTCGACAGCTTCAACGATTTGATCACATACCTCAACATGACAGAGGAAGTGGACGCGTACTCGCGCTTGGTGTCCTTCAAGGGGAAGACGGTATTCATGTTCTTCAACGGCGTGGAGTACATCCAGACGTTTCTCAGCGAGATCATTGACCACTACAACTCGGTGTTGCTGAATGCTTCGCAGAATTTCAGTAAGTTCAAATGCGAGAAGCTCTACAATTCTTACTTTTACTTTGACTCCACTATTGCAACCGATTTGCAGCTTGCAACCTCGCAGTGTGCGTACAACAGAGCACACCAGTTCAACACGCTTGTGTGCATTGCGAACGACATTTTGAAGAAAATGAACTTCATGTTGTGCCGCATCCGCGGCGTCTTTTTGGACGACACTCAGTTGCAAGGCGAAACCACCCACTCGGTGCGTGGCTTATTGCGCAACTTCCCAAACTTAGAGAGAATAGAGCACTCCAGAGATGCGCCGTTGATCAACAGGCATCTCATGGTGTGAGGGCGGCAGGGTGCCCCGGTAATCAAAAGAAATCCTCAGGAGGATAGTTACGCCATTACGAATAAATCACGACTAGCAATAAACGGCATTTGACACTTTAGCGCATTGACACACTAGCGCGTTTAATTCCCTATCGCGGGGTATCTAGGAAGTCCGGGTGCGAAAAGACGTGCAGTGCGGCGTCAATCGGGCATCCAGGCCCGAAGATAACCCAATATAATACTCAGCAATTCCATCAACACCCTGAATTGCGCTAAAAATGGTTACTATACCACAACTCATTGTGCTCGGTGGCGCCGTCGCGGTGGCTTTCACGCTATTAAGGGCCAGAACTCAGCGCAAGCGGTCTGATGATAAGATAACGGCAGATATCAAGCACAAATCCGCACTGCCGACTTTCACCCGGCCAGAGATTGAACCTGTTGGTCTGGACTTCCGCTGGAGCGATGCCGACCCTTACTACTTGCGTCCGTTCAAGGGCAAGCGCAATTTCAACCCGTCAATGGGGATCAGAAACTTCTCCCAGCGGTGGGAAGAGCTCTTCTTGATCGAAAAGAGTTATCTCGACTGCACCAGTCTAAGAAGGAAGTACATGGCGGCTCATGCCGACAAGATCATGTACTGCAATGACGACCCACGCACCACCGAGGCGGTGAGGGAGTTCTACAACATGGCCATCCAGTTCATGTGCGACAGATATCCTCAGTACTTCAAGATAGACGAGGAGAAGAACGCCGTGGTTAATTTGATCAACAACGACTGCATTCCTTACAAGGGCGACGCGGAAGACCCCTCGGAGCTTTTGAACGTGTTGACGGGAAACTTGGAAGAGGACATCTTGATCATGCTCAAAGATAACCCCAACGACGAAAAGGAGGAGTACATTCTCCGTGCATCGTTGACGGGCTCGCCTGCTGGGTTCGACCCGTCGCACAACTTCAACAAGCCAATCTCCGCCATCCACGGGCCAGTGCCGCAATACAGCTCGCGCCTTAGTTCGCCCATGCATCTGTTCTTCAACAAGTTGGAACCGAAGCACTTGTGGATGAGAGGCAACTGGTCTATTCAGACGAACAACGTGCTCTTCAAGTTGGAGGACCACCACGGCAGAGCCGGTGATGAGTATAAGGAGTTGACCATGAACGACATCGATTTTGACAATGCGTGCTTCATGAGATGCGAACGCCAGCTCTTAACCAGATTGCCCGTGTCTCGCGCTAACATCATGTTGGTCAGAACCTACCTCACGCCTATTAATCAGCTCAAGGATGAAGGTTTAGGTCCAGAGTTGGCTACTGCCATCGAATCGCTCCCGGACGACCTTGCCTTCTACAAAAGGCGCCAGCTCTGGGGGAAGGCCGTCACGGAGTACCTTAGAATGTAACATTTTATTTTAGACGAGGCTAGAATTTTAGATGAGGCTCTTGGGCTCACTGCAATTTCACGTAGTTGGCGGGGAACAAGCCAACCTCGCCGGTCACGGAGTGCTTGCCAGACCACCAGTCCTCGTCGACAAAGTCAATCTCGACGATCAAGTCGCCCTCCGCGAAGGCAATCTCATTGTCCTCGTCCTTTTCGTAGTCGTACTCAGCGACTGCCTTCTTGCCCGCGGCAACTGGCTCGGGCTGCGCAGCCGTCTCTGGCTCCGCAACTGGCTCTGACCGGGCCGCAGGCTCTGGTGCGCTCTTGGCCTCAGCCTTGCCCTCCTGGACCGTCACGTACGAGCCAGGGAACAAGCCAGCCTCGCCGGTACGCGAGTTTTTGCCCGACCACCACTCGTCGTCCACAAACTCGATCTCCACAATGAGGTCGCCTTCCTCGAACGCCACCTCGTTGTCCTCATCCTTCTCGTAGTCGTACTGAGCGATGGCGGACGTGCCTGCAGCCTCGGCCTTTGCGGGTGCAGCAACTGGCACCTCAGCGGCGGACTCCGTTCTTGTAGGCAAAGGAGGAAGGCTGCGTGCGGGCAAAGCAGCAGGAGCTGGAGCGGGAGCTGGAGCCTCCTCTTCTTCCTCCTCCTCTTCCTCTTCCTCCTTCTCTGGTGGCGTGACCACGGGCACGTTACGCTTTGGGGGAGGGGCAAAGCCGCCGGTGGCTGGCTTAATGATGGTAGGAACAAACTTCTTCGGCTCAGGCTCCTCCTCTTCCTCCTCCTCCTCCTCTGCCTCCTCCTCGGCGTCACCGTTCTTCTCAGAGCCGAGCGAGAGTGCAGCCGTCTCGGCGCTCACCTTGTCGTCGTCAGCAGGGAAATCAAGCTTGTACTTGCCCTTCTTGAGGGCCCAAGCCTGGGCCGGAGTCAAGCCGTTCTCGTTGCCGTGGATCTGGAAGACGCCCTCGGGCAACTCCTTCTTGGGCTTCGCACCGGGGAGAGAAGGCTTGGCGCCGAAGCTGGGCTTCAGAGCGGCGGGCTCACTGGAGGTGTAGCGCGAGGCCACGCTGTGGGACACCTTCGGCTTGGGCAACGACGTGAGTCTGCCGTCGCTGCTCAGGAACGCACTCGCTCTGTCGCTCAACGACTTGGGCTCCTCCTTCGCCGGCGCCTCGTCCTGTGGCTTGGGCGTAGACTTGTTTGGCGACGAAATGGTGTCGGACTTTTGCTTTCTCAACTCCGCGATGTTGACCGTGGTGGGCTTGTATGCGGAGGGCACGTCCTCCAACGGCTGCTTCTCGAAGTCGCGCTCCTGGATCTCCTTCTCGTCGCCCCAGCCGTCGTCGGTCTCCGGCTTCGCAGCAGGAGGCGCCTTGGCGGGCTTAGAGAACGCGGGCTTGGGCGCGGCAGGCGCAATTGGCTTGCCTGTGGACTTTGGCACAAAGCTCGATGGCTTGGACGCCGGTTTCGCCGCGGGCGTGGGCTTGAACGCCGGCTTGGCCGTGGTTGGAGCAGCAGTGGAGGTGTGGGCGGTGTAGCGGGCACCGGCCGCGGCACCGACACGCGCAACGAACTCGTCGACGTCCAAGTCGTCCGCGTCTCTGGCGGTGATCTGGATGTGGTAGCCGCTCAACACACGGGCCACGTCGGCGAAGTTGGCCGCAAAAGACATGCGGAGCTTGACCGGGGCATTGTCGGGACACCAGCCCAACAAGATGTTCTTGAACACGTCGGAGCCGGGCACGGTGACACGCACCAAGCCAAACTGCACGTGGCCGTCGGTGAACTCCTCGACGAAGTCGTCCAAACCGCCCGGCCCGGACGCGGAGGCATTGAGCGTGCCGTCCTTGTCCACAGTGAACACCGCGTAGTTGGTGCTGGGGTCGCCGCGGACGACCTTGTCGTAGACGTCCTGGATCTTTCTGGAGTGGGTGGACAAGTCGATTTTCTCCATGGTGGTGTGGTGTAGCTGGAGGTTGTGCGGACCCAATACGGGGCTGAGGGTCCGGTGCAGGGTGGGTGCACGATTTCACCGCCGATTGCCAAGGCCGCTACGAGCGAGGGACCGACTTGGGATTTCTATATATGGTTCGAGATTAGGCAATTGGCAACGAAGGCGTAGCGGACACGCGCGGAGCTAGGCTCATTGTATGAATGTACTGATTGTATGAATGTGCTGATTGTATGGATGTGCTGACTGGTGGCTGATCTGCCGATCGGCCGGCGTAAGTCATAGCCCAGAGTCATAGACCGGAGTGTTATAGACTTCTCGTAGCCAATTGTAGAAGCAAATGTATCATGGCATCATGCTGCGAGCCTGGACTCATATTGCCATGCCTAGTTGCTCAGTGCCATTCAGCCACAGTGAAATTCTCGAAAACAAAGACAGTGACACGCCGTAGACTTCAGGCTGTAACCGATTGTGGCCTGAAAAGACAATGTGACCTGCTGAGGCCCGAAAACAACGAAGACCATGCGCTGAAATCTTATTTGACCAACGCATACGTCAAACACCACATCATGATGAACCCCGACACGCTCGAGAAAATGCCGTCCACAAACACCTCCTTCACCGGGCTGCGAAAGAACTGCTGCGGCTCGCCCTGGCAACAGATCACGTAGAACAGAGCGTTGCTCAAGAACATGCCCACGAGAAACACAGCGAAACCGTAGAAGGACTCCAACCCGAGCACGCCCACGCCCACGCCGTACACGAGGGACATCACGTCCTGGAGCTTCTGGAGCTTCTTCTTGTTTGCGCTCGCGTTCGGCTCGAAGTAGATGGCGTCCATGCTGTCAGCGGTGTACTACCCCAGAAATCGGTGATGGCGTTCGCGCTTATACACCAGACGGAGGCAACACACACCTACTCCGTACACCGACGCCAGCAGCCACATTGTCCTCCTAATTGCTACCCAGAATGGACGATCCGCCGCACATTGTCGCGTTGAAGCGCTTCTTACTCGACCTCCCCTCGGCACACAACTTCCAGCTCACGGACAACACCAAAAAGAGCATCCGCCGAGCATTGTTCCTCGCCATCTCCGAGGATGGCGAGTACTTCGACTGGTTGTTCCCGAAGTTGGCCGCAGGCGCCAACGGCGCGTCTGTGCTCAACATCATGGAGAAGGAACTCGACTGGCTGTACGCCAAGTACGACCGCATGGTATCGAAGATGAGGGATGCCACACACACGGGCCACAACGACCATGCCTACCACGCAGGGCTGCCCTGTGCACGCATCTTCCGCCGGGGCGAGCCCATTTACAAGTGTTTGACCTGCGGCTTCGACGAGTGCTGTGCCTTGTGCTCCTACTGCTATCAGCCCGAAAACCACGAGGGCCACTCCGTGCAGATCACCGTGTGTCTCCGTGAAAACGGCGGTGTTTGCGACTGTGGCGACCCGGAGGCATGGGTGAACGAGTACGTGTGCAAGTACGCCGAAGAAGATAAGGACTATGCCAGCTTCAAAACTCGCGACGTGCCCGAGGACTTGGCCTTGTCCATCTTCAGAACGCTTGAGATTCTCCTCGACTACATCATCGACGTCATGTGCCAGAGCGACTCCCAGTTCTTCTCCGTGTTCGAGCTGGCTATGGCCCACACCCACTTTGCCGAGAATTGCACGTTGGACCCTAGCAAGTACGGCTACGACGTCCATACTATTAACCACGACCAGCCAAGCGAAAAGTACAGCTTGATCGCATACAACGACCAGGTTCGACATTTCAGAGACGCCGTGCAGCGCATCCATTTGGCCAGCAAAAAAGTGCCTGAATTTGCCACCATGGTGGCCCAAAAGGTGCAGACGCACGGCAGGGCCACCGTCATCCGCTCGCGAAACGTTAGCGTGCTTGTTGCGAGACAACGAGTTTTGAGCGCAACAGGACTAGCATCTTGCATTAGAAATGCCAGAGACGAGTTTCGAGAAGACATGTGCCACGAGATCATCCTATGGATGTCCAGCTTGACGGGCTGTGAAATTTTCAAGTCCAACACCACTCTCAAGAACCTTTTTTGCAGAGCGTTTTGCCGCAAGTGGAACAAGGGCCTCCTAGCCCCCACATCCAACCATCAGCTTGATTACTGCGGCAAGTTGTGTGAACAATTTACGATACCACACGTCGAAAGCATCAAGGAGAGAGACCCGAATAATTCTCACTGGGTTTTCAAGCCAACTCCTTGGGCCGTGTCTCCTCATTTGCGAGATGAATGCGATGTTACTCAAGACATCAGCGAGGACCGCAATGGCGGCTTTTTGGGCACCAGATTCCAGTACATGGTGTATTTCGACATAAGATTCTGGAAGTCCATCAGAACGGTTCTCCACGATATCTACTCCAACACTCTCATCACAAACTTGAAGTATAAAGGGTTGATATGTTGTCTGTACGTTGATGTTTACCCAGCAATTACCGACACTTTCTTGTCAATTGATGGAGAACCGGAAGTCAGCGTGATGTGCACATTATCTACACAGTTATTCACCTGTCCATCTAACTCGACTTCGATTATCGCTCATGGCGACGTATCTCGAATTTTTTCAGCCATACACAGTTTTTTGCAAACTGGCCATGTCAGAACCCTGTCTTTTATCGACCGAGACAAGAGCAAAATATTGATGTCAAGCTTGAAAAACAGACGCTGGGGTCAAATCTTCTTTGATATCGGCTATATTCTAAGTCGCGGTAAAGACAGAGAGTTGATTTTAACCAGCAACATCATCCCTATGGCGTGTGATATTCTCGTATTGTTTCAAGGAAAACCTGTCATGAAGAGAGAGAGGGAAAGCCATGTTGAGTACGAAAATTCAGACTACACAGCATTCTTTCACGCAATTCTGGTTATTTTCCAATTTGCAGAGTACATTGCTCACTGCACGACGAATTTGGATCAGCAACAGCGCGAAACCGTATCGCAGAACGCGATATGCTACGTCATTCAATATCTTTTGCACTTGGAAAATGCAGTTCCGGACACTTCTTCAAATGATTACAATGACGTGGACTACGGACAAGCTATTGAAAGCGTGCATCTGATTTCGAGGTCGCTGAACACTTTAGATGATGTCAAGGTCAGTTTTCTTCATCCAATTCATTCATTCTTGTCGTGGTTGATTGAGTTTTCCAGTTTTGGTTCGTCAACCAAGCTATTCACTGTTCTTACAGATGCCATTGAGACATTCATTCGGAAGTCGCCCGAAGACCTTTCCTTTATGTCCTGTATTACTACCATATTCGATTACCCACTTAGAGCGGTGGTATTGTGCTCTCAGATCAAATCGGGATTCTGGGTTAGAAATGGTTTTAGTGCACGGAGTCAACTTCAGTTGTACAAAAATACCGGATTGAGAGAGCAGGGCTATTTGAGGGATTTGTTCCTTATACAAATCTTTACTGTCTCTTGTGAACCTGACCTTGTCATCGAGTTGATTTTGAAAAGGTGGCTCTTATTTCATGGCTGGGCAAATGGAACCGACTCAAAATGCTCATACGAAGGAAATGCACTCCCTTACATTATTGAGGAGTTCTTAACCTTTATCATGCATATTTTGACAGAAGACTTATTTTTGCGTGGTTCTACAAGTGATGAAACAACATACAACAAAATCAAGAATGAAATTATTCACAATTTATGCTTTGGTCCAATGAGTTATTCGAGGCTTTGTGCTCAAGTGCCAGAGCATATCAGCTCTGAGAAGCGTTTTGATATTGCTCTCAAAGAGCTTACAACGTTCAAGAACCCGAAGACGTCAAAGGACACGGGAACTTATGCATTGAAAGAAAGATACTTTGAAGAAATCAATCCTTATTACTTCAATTACACGACAAACAAAAGGGATGATGCCATACATTTCGTGAAGGAAAGAATTCAGAAGGGTACGAATTTACATTTCCATGACATTGTCATCAAACCAAAATTAAGAGTCGCCCATGATATTGGGATTTACAAGCAGATTGGCGCTTTCACCTTTACTCGCTTGTTCAAAGACTTTTTGGTGAGAACATTTAATTTTGTTTTGGCGGATGGTATCGACAAATTAGATGGTATCCTCGAATCCATTCTCCATTTAGTTCATACATGTGCGTTGGAGGAGTTCGAGGGAAGAAGTGACACTGACAATTTCTTTTTCAACTTTTGTGATACCTCCAAAACGTTCAATACTTCCTTAGCTGCCCAGACTTACGCGCTTTTGTTAAAGGAAGAGTTCAAGAATCATCATTCAAAAGTCAGAGCAATTTTTGCGGCTTTTGTGACCAGATTTGATGATGCTATTCAGCTTCTCTCTACGACTATTCCGAACTTCGACATCACTAAGTTGGATCTAGTTGCTGAACACAAGATGTGCGAAAGTGAGACTGAAAGGAAAAAACGAGTGGCTAAAGAAAGGCAGGCCAAATTATTGGCGAAATTCAAGAAGCAGCAGTCTCTGTTTGTGAAGATGAACAACATTTGCACAGAATGCAGCGACACCGAAATGGAAGATCTCGAAGAAGAGGGTTGGAAGTTTCCAGATTCACACTGTATTTTGTGCCAGGATACCGCACAGGATGCCGGACCGTTTGGAATAATTACCTATATTTCCAAATCGTCCGAATTCCGAGATGTACCATTCGATGACAAGTTTTGGTTCTTGAAAGCATTCTCAGACTCTGCGAACCTATGCGAAAACGAAGATGAGGGATGTATCCTCGAGTCTCACAGTGAGAAGTGGAAGACTTATATGAAGAAGGTTGAAGCAGATCATGTTGTTGGCCCCGGCTTCACTAGCCAGAAGCATGTCCACAGCAAACTTGTTTCACTGACTTGCGGGCATGGCATGCACTTCAATTGTTACATGCAATTTTTGGCAAACAACCGTGCCAAATTGAGCCAGGTAACCAGAAACACCCCAGAGAGCATTGAGCACAGAGAGTTTCTCTGCCCATTGTGCAATGCTATCAACAATATGTTCATTCCGATACTCTGGACTTCGAATAATCGATCTTTGGCGAAGTTTATTGCGCCCCCAGACCCTGACCTAAATGCATTTGACAGTTTGCTGTCGCAAACAATTCATGATGATGCTTGGTTTCAAGAATTTTGTCGAACATCGACTCAGGATGTGGAAAACTTTTCGATCCTTACCCCACTAGCGAAAGAGATGATAGACCACAGGTCCGATCTTTCCTTGCCTAATCAGAAGCAGTTCAAGGTGCTTTTCTCGAACATGTTCCAGATTTTGTCATTGTTGACTTTTCCGCAAGTTTTCAAAGCTGATTCTTCCACTGTTTTGATAAACAGCATTCAATCCACAGAAATTCTGTTACGAGGTACCACTTCTCACTCCAAAATTGTGAGTTTTCAAGTCTCCAACAACAATTTGATAAATTTGAGAGCATTAAACGAATTCAGAGTAACTAGTTTACTCATGAAGATCTCTAATTGGATCGAAGCACCCTCGAGCAAACCAAATGCCCATGTGAAGAATTTAGCCAATTTGATTGCGTTGAGTCCAGACTTCTTCAACCACACAGTGACATATTCTAATTTCTTTGAGGTGTTAGTCAATTTGCTTCCTTTTCCTTCGGCATCGTTCTCTTTCAACTCAATATTGCATACATGCTTGACGGGTGTTATTATTCAAGACATTTACATGATAACATCTCAGATTCTTTCCCATGGTTTCTACAGCAACGACTACTATAATGTGCTTGATATCCCATACTCAGAGATGATCACAGAGAAGGATGCTGAGCTAGCGACTCAAATCTTCAAAAAATTGAAGATGGGAGGATTTGGAAGCTCAACATACGAGAGCATAATTAGTAACCCGAAGTTCGGATATGTGATTTTCTCAATGCTATTGAAGTCCATAACTCCGTTCCTCAGGCAATGCGCAATCTATGCGTATGTGTGCTGTCCCAACTGCGAAGATTTGGACGTTAATGAGCCCGAAAGCTTGATTTTCGAGGCGGACCTTCTCTGTCGTTTCATGAAGATTCCAACTTTGAGCGAGATGCTTCGCAGGTTGTTACCACTGAACAGCGCTTCTCCTACTTGGGAGAGTAAGCGCTTACACTCTTTTGTGAGTTTTTTGAAGAAGACTTCCGAGAGAGCCTCACTCGAAGAGACTCGTATCAAAAAGTCAATGGACTATCCTGGAGTTATTAGACTTGCCAAACTTCCTGACAGATTGGACTATTTTTTCACGAGATACTATTATCTGGACAAGTATCAAAATCCTCATTTGTCCATCGAAAACCCCGCGATCTGCTTGTCGTGTTGCGAGGTAATGGATGTCCAGAAAAGTGCCATCGGTTCGCCTTATGGTCAATGTACCGTGCATTACTTGAAGGAATGTTCCAATAACTCTGGTATCTTTTTGTTACCTAAAGAAAGATGCTTGCTTTTGTTGCACAAGAATGGTGGATCTTTCTATGATGCACCGTACCTAGATCAGCATGGTGAGCTCCCTGGAGAGAACAAGAAAGGGAAACCTGTATTCCTTCTGAAGGAAAGATACGAGAACTTTACAAGAGACGTTTGGTTACAGCACAATATTCCAAATTACATCGTCCGGAAGTTAGACGGCGTGATAGATGCTGGTGGATGGGTTACTTTATAAATATACATTGTGCGGCGTCACTCCCATGCATCTTCCGAATCATCTTCGTCCTCGAAAACCGCATCGAAGGTGTCAGGCATGCCTGCCAGCGTTGGAGGACTTCGTAACATTCTGGAAATGTGCCCAAAGAAACCCTGATTGATCCACAATTTGTTGAGAGTATCATACCTGAATTTGTTCAACACGGCCACGCCAGATGACCTGCCTCTTTTAACTTCACCGAAGGGCGTGAGGTACGGAGCAGGAACCGTCATTTCATATGAGTTGTCATCGATCTGCAAGGATGTGGAAAGATTGTTGGACTCTGGAAGATAGCATATTGGCATTGGTGCACACTTCTGGAAGTGTGAGTGTCTCAATTGCACACGCTCCCCACATTTCAAGCAAATGCAAGTCGTTATGAAATGGTCGTTTTTCGAGTCTGTAATGGTATCATTGTAGTCTTCGGGCAACGGTAACAAGTGAACGGTGTTAGGGTACTCAAGATTAAGTATCCCGCGATCAAGCTGACCAGGTATCTTGGCATGGAAATGAATATCAAGAATACCTCGCTCGAATTTGAACGAACTCTCTTGTTCAACAATAGACTTGAGAAATTCCTTCAAAGACGGAAGACCCAATATTCCACAAAGGCTATCGGCAGAATAGACACGGCTTTGCGAGCTTATTATTTTCTCAAAGTTGTCAAACATTTGGTGCGATTTGAAATCATTCTGACCGATCTTCTCACTCGTAAGTACATCCAAGAATATAGTACACTGCCTTAAGTAAGGCATAAGACACCTCTCCAAAGCAAAGTATAAGTTAGTAAGGAACAATTCATCTCGGACTAGAGAAGAGTCAATGTCCTCCTCTTCCAGCATATTTTCTCTGATGAATCTAACGAGATATGTCCTCGTGTCACCGTCAAGTGGAGATGCATCGGCAATTGAGGTAAATCTGAGGATGTCAGAGTAATTCTTGCAGAGTGCAAATGAGATGATAGCGATGGACTTTGCAAACCCTAGACGGAAAAGAGTTGCGAGAGACTCCGCACTTTGAAAGAACAAATGCACAACTTCATTGAAGGCTGCATCAACCCCATCGTGACTTTCCCAGTAATTCTCGAAGTGGTGAATTAGTTTGTCCTCGTGGCCTATGAATACTTCACCCTCTATTTCGAAAAGCATCACTCTCGCTTGCATAAGTGAGCGTAAAAGTGTTTTCGTCGATGAAGGAACATCTTTCAACAAATTCGGCACGCTTTTGATACCGTCGATTCTAAAAGAGATTTCTGTGGCTCTGATGGTGTCAGCAATGAGCGAGGAAAGACCAATCAAATTTTTGCAAACCAAGTCAAGCGCAGTGTCGCCAGGGCTTGGCCGTGAAATCAGCTCAATAGCGAGTCTTGATCTGAATTGCTGCTTGACCGCGCCAGTGCGATTGAAGTAATCGTTACTCACCATCGACTTCAAAAGGCTCATGTTCTTTTTGTAATTGACAGACCGAAAAATAGCATTGTACTTTTCATTCTGTGGTTCACCACGTAGCACATCTGGGCTCACAAATGCCTTGTTATTTCCATAAAGGTACTCATTCACAACATCATTCTGCAAGTTGTGACACAACGGACAATGATAGTTCGTTGCATGATTGTTTTCACGACACGAGAGATGGATGCCGTGAGCACAGGTGGAAGCAACGAGTCCGTTGGTTGCTTTGCCCAAACTTTCATATGGATATCCTGAGGGATACAATTCGCCATCCTTAGGCGACACGCGTTTCCCGAATTCGCCAAACGCTAAATCAGCATATGGGGAATTCATGTCCGGAATTTTCCAGAAAACGGATGTTTCTGTAGTATTAAGAGCAATCACAAATGGATTGTCCGCATTCTCCATTTCTCCGCAAGCGACACACTTCTTCAAGAAACTTTCTGCAACAACAGAGGGTTCACTCATATCAATATCTAAGTCAGCACCACTTTTGTTCATGAACTCATTTCTTTGCTTTTCGAACTTTTTCATCACTCTTGCTTTTCTCTTTTCTGCCGCTTTTTTCAATTTATCAGAATCAGATTGTACCTCGCCAACCTTGCGACGTTTGAACAACTGGAACATCTCATCGCCAAAACGGGAAACAAATGATTGCTCATCCTTGAGTACGAAATGGTCAAGCAAGAAATCAGCCTTCAGTACGACCTGAGTCGACATGGAGGATTCAGCAATGTGGCGAAGCATATCCAAGATATGAAGCACTCCAAGGTGTTGATTCACATGGTCGGCTCCGTAGAGAAGCTCATCGTCGATAACTATGGCATGCATCAAATGCAATAGGTGAGGGAGAAAGACTTCATCTTTCGTTCTCCACGCGACCATGAGCAACTTGTAAACCAAGTCTGTGAATTCAGCTGTTCTCATGATTGCTCCAATCCGCTCATTGACAAATTCGCTTGTGGACATGATTATTTTTGGATGGAGAATGACAGACTGCTCTGGGATCTTCTTAGTTTTTGAGATTTCTTTGACCAACGCTTGGGAGATAGACTGGAACTGACTTGAGTCAGCATGAAGGCTTATAGGATCTAAAGTCTCATAAAGCTCTGATTTTAAGCGAAACACGCCCACATCGGTCATGCCAGTTGGCGGACGATAGTCGGCACATTCAAGAATTATCTCATCAAGATTCCGCATTTCAAGGGCAAATGAAGGAAGCAGCTTCTTTAATTCAGTGTAGGACTTGGGTTCATCGCAAAGGGAATAGCATATAGCCTGTTTCACCTGGTAGATGACATTTTTCTGTGAACTCTGAGGAGTAAAATGAGTTCGATCGCAAAGCATGGTGTAAAGGAAAAGGATGAGTTGTTCACACATGTATCCGAACCGGTCCTCATATATCGTGTGCTCATGGTCCACTTCCCGTGAATACCAGGTTAACAATTCCCATCTGTCTAGGATGTTGTACAAGGTAATCTTGGGATTGTCAAAAATTGCAGCAACTTGGTTGAGATGAATGTCCCGGTAATAACCAAGTTCTGCTATCGACAGATCGGTGTAATAGGCAGCTTGCCTCGAAATAGTGACTCCATTACGGATCCAAAACCCTACCTTCACTTGTGCAAGAAACACAATGCTTCGCAAGGAGAAATCAGAAACTTGCATGAAAAGCTTACTCGAGTTCTGTAGGTAGTCGCTGACTTCATCAACACCACTTGCTTGCAAAACATGAGAAAGGAATGCGTTAATAGGGTTGATATTGGAAACCTCGTCCTTGCTGACTCTAAAGTCTGCGATTCCGGGCGCACTAAGATGGATTTTCCGCAAATTCAAGAACTCGAGAATCCAAATAATTCCATGCTGAGCGACCTTTGGATCCAACTGCTTCAGCATGGCCGCATATTTGACCATCCCTAAAATCGGGAAGCATCTTTGAACAAATATGAAGAAGTCTTTGAGTGACTCTCTTTCAACGTGATCGCCATATTTTCTTTGCACGCTGGAAGTTCCCTGGAAATATCTAAGAAAAAGCAAGAAGAACACAAGGTTGTCGTGATGAAGGAAGACATCGAGCATGTCCTTGGTATCATTTTTGGAGATGATACGACTTATTGTTGCAATGGCATCGTCAATGGTTTTCTGAATAGAAGACTTCTCTCTTTTGCTTCTAATGTCCACCAAGAGATTGATAAGATTTGGGTATCCGCTGCTATTGACTTTGGAAGAGTGATCTTCGATGAGGGTCGACAATGGACCCAAGATATTGCCCAACTTCCCGGAATTGACTACCCACAGATTCGTACGTGGACACGTGAATAATTGGACGGAAATGTCGGACGTTGACGCCATATTCTCCTCTCGGTCAGACAATGCTAGTATGTTAAATAGGATAGGGTATACATCGAGATATTGTTCGCAGAAGGTCTGCTTGTGGACGGGATCGATGAAAAGTACAGGGAGAATGGAGGTTCGGAACTTGTAGCGGATGGCCAAGACGAACCTGATTTCGAATGCAAGAAGGAACTGTATCCGAGAGTTGGCAAAGACGGTTTCAAAAGGAGGGCGAAGCAATTCATGGACTGAACTCATGAGGGACGAGGTGGAAACCGCTGGTCTCAACTTGGTTAGAGCTAGATTGACGAGCTCTCCATTATAGAGGAGACCATTCTGGAACGACGCCTTTCTGATGTCGATCTTATCACTCTTGAAAAACTCAGCTGGGATGATTTTGGAAAATTTGAATCCGGGCTCCAACAAGAGCTCACCGAGGGTGTACTTGGCAAACTCTCTAAACAGAGAGTTCCCCGAGAACGAAATAACGTCCTTGATCCATTCGAACATCAGGAGGACAATCACCTCTCTCATATAGTCTCTGGCCGTGCAAATTGTGGCCACCAAGCCGTCTGCCTCGGCACTCTTTTGGCCCTTGAGCAAATCTGAGTAGTCCTTAGCTGACCTGAGCACTGCGCGGCCATGCGAGTTGATCTCAGACGCGATTTCCTTAGCTCTCGCGTCGCTGACGCCTGTGGCTGCGCGAATGCCGGTTTCTGCTTCCAAGTAGTCGTGGTTCTCGTCGTTCCACAAGACAAGGTACCACATGTCGTCCGAATTGACATCCTCTGCACCGTACACGTCCGACGGGAGCGAGCCAAAGTCGGAGATTTGCTTGGAGGAGATTTTCAAGTCGCCTCTGCCGTTAATGTTCTTGTGCACCACCGGCAAGCTACTGATGGAGAAGTTGGTGACATCCAAGATGTAGTCCAACACGACGGCCAAGGTGTCTCTGATGCGCTGCTTGAACTCGTGCGGGAGGTTTTGCGGCGCGTTCAGCTCGGCCTGACACGCACAATTGAGGTCCACTGGAAAGGCAGTTTCGTCCCCACAATCGCACATGCCCGATGAGTCCGAGCTGGCGCTGTACACGGAGACGCTGTGGTTCACGTGGTCGGCTCTGTTGAAGCAGTGCACGCATAGCACACACGTGTCGTCGTAGCCACAGTCCTCGCAGCGGTAGACCGGCTCACCTTTCTCCAAGTTGCGGCCACACACCTGGCCATGCGGGTGGGTGTAGCGCACGCTCAGCACGTACTTGTAGAACGGGCGTCTGCGATTGAGTTTGGGTGGCCACAGGTAGTCTCTTAGCGCCACCACGTCTTCCGGTGGGATCTTGCAGAAGAGCAGATCAAGGTACGCTGCTTCCACCGTGACCGCGTAGTAGAGGGCTTTGTAGACATTGACCCTGATTTTCTTTTCGTCCTGAAAGCCGAGCGCCTGCGGGAGCCGCACTAGGTAGCGTTTCAAGTCTTCCATGGCGGGTAGTACGGAGGCAACGTAGGCGTGACAGTAGTACCCCCAGCGGTCATGTGACCATCGCAGTAGAACGCTGGAGAAGCTAATTTGGTGCTTCCACGAAACTGACCGCAACCGTAGCGCTGAGCCCGGGTGGAGTGTCGGGCCCACAACTCGGACCTACGTAAGGGGCCTCATCGGTCTCGAGCGTACGGAGACCGATGATCGGGTGGGCCACACCAGTATTAGTAGCAGAAGGCCGCGACTACGTGTTATCACAGATTTCTATGCAAAAGTCACTCCGAACGCATCCACTACGCCCTATGCAGCCACTACTTGGCTCCATATCGCCCAGCAGATGTCCATCTTGTCGACAGTGACGGTGACGCTGGAGGATGTGTCATCGGAGGTAAGGGTGTGGGTCTAGATATTTTTCGCGGCCACCCCAAGTTGCCAACTACATCAACAGGACATCATGAGCGCCGAGGAGAAATACGAGTTGATCACCAAGGGCCTCCAGGAGGTGCTCAACGGGCAGATCATTAAGGAAGTCTTGGACAAGAACGAGAGAGCGGTCAAGGTGTACTGGGGCACCGCGCCCACCGGCAAGCCCCACTGCGGCTACTTTGTGCCCATGATCAAGTTGGCGCACTTTTTGAAGGCCGGCTGCGAGGTGACCGTGTTGATTGCGGACTTGCACGCGTACTTGGACAACATGAAGGCGCCGTTGGAGGTGGTGCGCTTCCGCGCCAAGTACTACGAGTACGTGGTGAAGGCCATCTTGACCTCCATCAACGTGTCCATCGACAAGTTGCGCTTCGTCGTGGGCTCGGACTACCAATTGAAGCCCGACTACACGATGGACCTCTTCAAGTTGTCCAACAAGGTGGGCCAGAACGACGCCAAGCGCGCAGGCGCCGACGTGGTCAAGCAGGTGTCCAACCCGTTGTTGTCCGGCTTGATCTACCCGTTGATGCAGGCGTTGGACGAGGAGTACTTGGGCGTGGACGTGCAGTTTGGCGGCGTCGACCAGCGCAAGATCTTTGTCCTTGCCGAGGAGAACTTGGGCGGCATCGGCTACAAGAAGAGAGCGCACTTGATGAACCCCATGGTGCCCGGCTTGGGCCAGGGCGGCAAGATGAGTGCTTCGGACCCCAACTCCAAGATCGACATCATCGAGGAGCCCAAGGTCGTCAAGAAGAAGATCGGCTCCGCGTACTGTGCGCCGGGCGACATTGAGAACAACGGCTTGCTCTCGTTCCTCGAGAACATCGTCCAGCCCATCCAGGAGTTGAAGGCCCAGAAGGACGGCGTCTTCGAGTTCTTTGTCGACAGACCCGAGAAGTACGGTGGCGCCATCACCTACCACTCGTTGGCCGAGTTGAAGGCCGACTACGCGGCCGAGAAGTTGTCCCCCGTGGACTTGAAGGCCGGTGTCACCGACATCATCAACCTGTTGTTGGCTCTTATTAGAGCGGCCTACGAGAACAACGAGGAGTGGAAGGCCGCCTCCGCTAGCGGCTACCCCGTTGCTGCTCCAAAGGAGAAGAAGGTGAAGAAAGAGAAGAACAAGGGCACCTTCTACCCCGGCACCAAGGCCCCGGCCGCCGAGGTCGGTGTCACGGCCGACAAGTTGAAGGAGGCCAAGATCGTGTAGTCATGGTATAGAGTACATATTGGTATAAACGACATGTCTTGTGCGCGGCTGCCAAATGGTGAGGTTGCAAGTGTGCGCTACATGCAATCTTTTGCGCGCGCACCCAATCAAAATCTTGCATTACTTAATACTCAACTTTCTCGCGACTACAACTTCATCTCCACCAAATGGTATGTGCCCCAGACCCCCACAAACGAGACAGAATGGACTGGCGAATATGAAATATTGAAAGGGGAAGTATTGTTACTGAAACCGGAAGTACTGATGCCGGCACTGGCAGCTCTCTCATCCACATCCAACACCACCAATCTTCGTCGTCCATCCACCTCCGAATTCGCTCATACTAACACCCAGTTGTCTGCTTTGTTCAAGAGAAACTCCGTCTACGTGGCGACCGTCTTCGCTGGAGCTTTCGTGTTTCAGGCTGGCTTCGACACCGGCATCACCGCCTGGTACGAGTACCACAACAGAGGTAAGTTGTGGAAGGACGTCAAGGGCAAGTTCCTTGAAGGCGGCGACGACGAGGGCGACGACGACGAGTAAGCGCTCGCCGTTACGATACTTTATACTCAATGCATTACTTCTAGACCCCATGTATGTAGTCGTCATCACCTAGCACGGGCGCATGGCCAAACTCGTAGCGGTACGGGTCCTCGGGGACGTCCTCCGCGAGTTTGTCGAGAATGGACTCGAACTCTTCGCCGTACTTCATCGAGTTGAACTCGGTTAGCCCGTACGCCTTGACATTATAGAGCCCAACAGCGGTCCAGTCGCCCGACGAAAACTCGAGGTAGATGTCACGCACGGGGATCTTCATGTTAACAAAACTCACGGGGAGCCTGACATGCTCAAAGGACGCAGGCTCGCTGAACCTCACCTCCTGGATCTTGAAGAACTTGGTCAAGTACTTATTTTCACGCCCGCTCGTCAAGAACGCCGGCCGAAATCTCTCCAAGTACGTCTCCAACACGGAAGCATCCTGTCGTTTTGTGGGCTTCACGTAGATGGACAACGTCTGGGGTAACGAGATGTGTTGGGGTTTAGGCCCAGACGGGTTCTTCAACACGAGATCGGTCAATATGATGGGACTAGACAAGCGGATGCCAGCAGAGCACACGCGAGATCCACACTCCCAATATTGCCCACCGTCGATGAGGACGTTGTTCGCATTGTACTTCAAGTTCGTGGGAGCACGGAGCCCGTTGGAGCTCAAGTAGTCGTACCAGCCCAAAAATAGCTTCCGGGCCAAGGACTTGTCCTGCGAGGCAGCATTGGTGGTGAGAAAACCCAAGATCCGAGACCCAAGCTTGAAGTCGGCGTAGTTGACCTTGATGGACCCTTTGCTGATCACGTCAAGCAAGTTGTCGAGCACCACCTTGTTTGCTGAATGAGAAACGTCAAATCTAGTGACGTTCCCGCTGAGGTCGATCTTGTCCACAAGCGAGTTGATCTTCCAGTACAAATCGGCATTGTTTTGCTTGAGGGTTTCGCTGAGCGACTTTTCAAACGCGTCTTTTGTCAAGAAACGGACGCTGGCATTTTTGACGATGCTCTCCACAAACTTCTCCATGGAAGAACCGTTTTCTCGTAAAAACGAGTCCCACGACACATTCGCCTCCTTATCTTCATTTTGGAAGCTCTCAACGAAGGCATGGATGAACTTGTGGAACTCTGGAAGGTAGTGGATCTTTTGATCTTTGACGTAAACGGGCACATGTCTCGGCAAGACATTGATGAACTCGTCGATGATCTCGCTCTTGGCGGCCGCAATGTCAGTGTTGATCTTTGAAAGCTGGCTCAATTTCTGCGACACCAAATTGAACTTGTTCTGTAGCTCTTCGGGGCTCCCGTTCAGCAAGGACAATCCGTCAAGTTGCCTCTTGTAAGTGAGCAATTCCTTCTGGATTTGCTCAATGTGCTGCCCACCCAACAAACACGACTCTCTCACCGTCGCAAGCTTCTCGCCCACCTCCTCGAAATTTTTGGTGACGCTAGCGATCCACGAATCTTGCTTCGCAGCCACAAGGTCGACCTGCTGGTCCAAAGCCCTTGTCACGTCGTTCAAAGCCAGCACTCGCAGTTCCACTGCTGATACACGGGCATGTAGACCACTGACATCCTGGGACACGAACGGCTCCTTCTTCCCACCAAGAGAGAAGTTGGGGAAGGGCAACAAGAGCAAGATCAAGAAACCGACAATGAACGCGATCACTTTCGGGTCTTTGAACGATATGAGTGCCTTGGCAGTCGCGTTTCCGCTGTTGGCCTTCAGCCTCGGCGCCGCCTTCACAGGCTCGTCCTCCACCTGCGTCTCCTCTCCTTCGGAGTCTGACCAGTTCGGCGCACCGTTGGCGAATTTTTCAAAGTTTGTATTGAGAGCCTCCAGATCCAGTCCGAGGTCGTCTGCCGCCACGGGTTTCCGTTTGAGAATCTCCATGATCTGCCGATCGTAGTTGCGTTTTGCCATGGGTCGCGCAGGGCCAACATGGCTGTATAGGTGTATGGAAGCGTCTTCATCCGTGTCACCTCTGACATGGGGTAGTTGTTGGAAGCCGGCCATAGCAAGGGAAAGGAAGGCTCAGAACAGAGGTTTTCTGTGTAGAATGAGTGTATAGGCTCGGGTGTAATGTGGAGTTGTAGCTGGCGAAACACGTCTGACTACAGGACGGTACGCGGTATGTTGACGTTGCCCATCGGCCGGAAAACACCAATTTCACAGGTAGATATCGCACAGAAGACAACTGAATTGACTCTCTCTACCATTTCCTTTGATAAGGATCTCGTTATTTCGCTCGTTGTCTATTGCTGATCGCTAGTTCTGCACTACGAGGCCCACTATGCTGCCCGCAAACGCCCCCAAGTAGCCTCCGGTCAAGATGGTGATGGGCCACTGCTGCCACGGCCTGTCCCAGTCAAGTGGGATTGGGATCACGCCTAGCCACGCGCCCAACGCGGTCAACGCACTGCTGGCGAGCACGGAGTTGGAAAACACCACTCGGTACAAGTTGTCGAGCTTGAACAACGCCACAAACTGCTCGTAGTCGAGCTTGTAGCAGATCAACACGGGCTGTAAGGCGATCAACGCGAAGTGGCACGCCAAAACGTATGTTTCCCAAAGGAAGCCGTACATCGGAGCACCAAAGAGGATGAGCGCAACGAACACCACGTTCGCGAGGAGCATCGCCACCGCGGTCGCGGCGCCGACCAAGAGCACCACGTTGTCCTCGTCGTGCTTCTTTTTCTGCTTCTTCTTCCCGCCAAGTGACGTAGCGCAGAGGTACCCGTACATCAACTGCATCACCACCAAGTTGGCGAGGCCCTTGACCATCGTGGCCAACGGGGTCTCCGTCAACCCGAAGTAGAACATGCCAATGAGGAGAATCGGCACGTGGAACGGGAGAAGTAGCACGGACTTCTTCACCGTGGGGACAGTCACCTCCACTTTGGCCAGCTCCTCGCCGGTGCCCCCCACACTCGCCGGGAACGACACGCTCTTTCTCGGCACTTTCGATTTCATGCTGCGGTGCGGTGTCGGGCGCTGTGTCGTTGTGGTTACGGAATACGATTAGTACGGAATAAGTTCAGTTGATGTGCGCGCACAATGTACGCCGCGAGTGTATTCAGAGGCTAGCTCACATATTGCTCAAGACGTTCTCAAACTCAATAAAGTCCTTCCACAAGTCGAACGCAACGTTCTTCACCGAGATCTTCAGTCCAAGCGCCCGCTGCCTGTCGAGGTTCAACTTGGCGTACCGACGAAGAAGCTCGCAGTCGAGAATCGGCCGCAAGTTGCTGTCCGAGCTCGCCCGCACGCCTCCCACGCGGTTCAACCGCGGGTTGAGCCCGCAGTGGTGGTACTCCTTGTCCGTAAGCTGCTGCTGCAAGATGTACATGCGCCTGTAGGTTGCTTCGTTGACGGGGAACACCGTGTACATCGCACCCTCCACTGTCGACGCAATTGTCTGGAACGGCATGGCCGCGGGGTCCACCCACTGGCTCATCTGCTCGTTCTTAGGCACGGACTTCATACATGTGGTGTTGTAGTTGGTGTGGAGCGACGACTTGTGCAAGAGCTTCTGCCCGTTCGAGGAAAGCGGGTCCTCAGGATTAAACTGGAGCACATGTATAGTCTTGTCGTTGTCGGCCACGAGAATAAACAACTCCTCGTCCTGAACAATAAAGTCGGCACAGCACACGTCAAAGCCGTGGAGATCCTTGCCGAGCAAGATCATGCGGAAGGGTTCAGCGTCAAAGCCAGCGAGCCAAACACTCTTCAACGTGTCTCCGAAGATAACCATGTTGCCGAAACTCTTGGCCTCAGACACAAACACAGAGAGGTCCATGAATGCAACGGAGACAGCAGTGTTGTCCTTGATATCTCTCACAATGATCTTCTGACCCTGTGCAACGAGGAACCGTCCACTAACGTCGCAAATCGCAGTCACCGCACCCTTAGTGTCTTCTTTCGTGACCTCTTTGAACTTGTGGTTTGTCTCAGGCTTCCCCGGCTCTGGAATAATGTCAATGATCTCGAGAAGCTTGTAGGAGCCGTTGCACCCCAAGTCCTCAATTCGGTACTTTCCCGTCCCAACCAAAATGAACTCTCTCTTGCTCTTAAATCTTTTGGTCTCGCTTCCGACATCAAGCGCCATGCTCTTGACTTGCATACCCACCTCATTGTCCTCCAATTCGATGGTGTCGATAGGCGTCCACGAAATGGGCGAGATCAATTGTATCTTGCCCTTGTAGTTGAGCGAGGACGGCTTATCTGGCTTGAGCCCCACAATAGGGTTACCTTCTTCATCAATACAGTTATAGTCAATCTCCTTGAAGGTCGACACAACGAAGGTATTGGAGCTCTCATGGTGTGCAATCGACTTGATGGTTTCTCCAATATGGATTCTGCAGATGGGCCAATTGTTGTCGTAGTTGAACTGAGGTGGGAGCTCAACAATACGGGCATTCTTCTTGGTGTCAAGGTAAATCATACCATTCTTGATATTATCATCAGAAAACGGAACGAACGAGACAATTGGAATCTTGGAAAACTTGAAAATCTTAACCGGCGAGTATCTGGAAGATGTTATAAGATATGGAACCACTCCAGTAACCAAGATGCACGTCAACCCACTGAAGTTGGTGAAGTAAATCATTCTTCTTTCAATGGACGTACCGTATGGGTACGCATTGTGAGGAGCACCAGTGATTGGAAGGTTATGCTGTTTCGTAAATGCGTAATTTTCGTCGTCAAAGTACATCTTGTAGATGTGAAGCTCACCACCAACTGTCAAAATACTAAGATACTCTTCTTTCGAGTACTCGTCACCTAGGTCATTGAGGATGACCTGTTTGACAAAAGGATCAGGATCAGCACCGTTAATGTCGAAAAAGCCCAATTGCAAGTTGTCACTGAAGTCTTGCACGGTATTAAGCTGGAAGCATTTTTCATTGTGGAACCTGCTGAAGACAACGATTCTATTATCACCAGTAACAATAACAAAAGTCTTCAGTTTCGGTCCTTCATTAGCAGGCGTAGTTTTCGCTGCTGAGTGAACCTCGCCATCTCTGCGTCTCTTCTGACCTCTGTTGACCAATACACTGACATCCTTCAGAACCACATTCAAGAGTCTGGAGTTTGTGATGTAGCCAGTGGTGATGATCGTGTCGGATAGCAATTTGGGAAGATCTATCTTCGTGAAAGTTTTGCTGTAAGTGTTGATGCTATAGATAACAACTTCACCAGTAGAGAAGAAGATCATGAGAATGTCATCACTGAGCACACTGTTGATTATGTCTGCTTCGCCGAACTCCTTCAACTCCTCTTCCAAACTCACGACGCGCTTGAATTTGTTGTTGAAGAGAATTATATGCTTTGGTGTGACTTGAAGAATGAAACTGCCTTGGTTAAGCTCGTGCATGGCAATAGTCATTTCATTGTTGATGAAATGTTTTGCCGGTAATCTTGCGTAGGACTGGTTGATGTCAAAATTCTCCGACTTTTGGTTCGGGTCATCTGACGTTATTAAGTATTTGTTGTTGATGGTCCACAAGCGATTGATTTGCGAGAATTGAAGCGAGGAGCGGATCAATGGTTGGACAGTGGGCGTCATAATATTGATGTGTCCCAGTTTGGCGATTCCTCCAGCAGCAAAGATGGAGACTTCGTTGAACGAGGGGTTGGGCAAATTAGCAACGAATTTATCGGAAGCGTAACAGCCAAGAGCGAAGGAAGAGATTGGTCCATTGTTGCGAAGTTCATCGTGCTTCACAAATTTGACTGGACCGTGTTTGGTGGTGACAGCCTTGACAGGGTTGGCATCATCGTAGAGGTCGTCATCATCGTTTTCATCTTCCACAGGGCCCTCACCGTTCTCGGTGGCTGACCCATTGCTGGCAACGTCAGAAGAATATGTAACCTCCACCAACGAGGCGTTGCAACTCTTTGAAGAAATGAACAAAAGATTATTGTCAAGAGCAGCCATGGCGCCAGGATGCTGAGCAAGAAGATCAGGGTATGCAGAAGGATCAATGTCGTCAAAGGACATGCCCTTGATGGTTTTGCCGTCGACATCAAAAGTGAGGAAGTACAAGTCGCCCGATTTCAAAACCAACAACACCTTGTTGTCCTTTGGGATCTGGACAAGGGAGCACCCCTCCAATTTGAGCTCTTTCAGCGTCATGTCAACAAAGTTTTTCATGGATGTGATGTCGGAGAAGTACAGGTTGAGCGCCACACGGCGCGTGATGCCTCCGCTGTCGACAAAGATAATTTCGTTGCAGCCCACTAAGAGCGAGCCGTTCAACGGAGATGCAAGGGGCACGATCTTTTCCAAATCGTAAGGCAAGTTTTCTAGCTGGAGGATGGTCGTCTTTGCAGTGTTTTGCAAGTCAAGCGACAAGACTGTGAAGATGACCGTATCCTTCTCTCTCGGTAGTAAACCTGCCCATGTCTCTTTCCTCTGAGAGAGAATGGCCACCGTGGGCTCTCTGTAGTTGTGGAGAAACTGCATGTCGATGATCTCGCCGATGGAGCTGTCCAACGAGCTGATGTCCATGACGCTGCTGGAGCTGAACAAGGACAAGCTACCAAGAGCCTTTTCGTCCTTGGCCCTGCCAGCCACCGAGCCGTTCTGGGCATTTTCATCCTGCGTTTCCATTTCAGCATCCGCCTCCTTTGCGTCACCGTCTTCGGCGTCGTCGTCGTCATCTTCCTCTGCACGCGTGAACGGAAGAAACACGAGCAAGTTGTTGCGGCGCAAACAGAAAACGGGCTTGTTGTTCGACCCGACGATCAAGCGAGACTCGTAGATGTGCTCGTACGTCATGCTCTGCATCGTGTGCTCGTAGTAGTGCAACGACACGGTGACTATGGTGTGCTTTAGCAGATCCCATCTCACGCAGGTCACCTTGGCGCTTTTCGTCAGGACAAGAAGGTAGTCCAACGCAGGATTCTCGACCGTTCGGATTGGCTTCAAGTCGGTGATTTCGCCCTGGAGCTTGAACGAGTTCACGAGCCTGAGCTTGTAGTCTGGTGTTTTCTCAGCCTTCACCACCTCGAACACCTCGAGCAACGTGGACTTGCCAACGATCAAATGCTTGGTGGTGGGAGATATGAAGTAGCATCCCAAGCAATGGGAGACCACCGTGGGCTCTATGAACACGTCGTAGGCGTCCATAATGTGGAGTTGGTGTAGTCGAAAAAATTATGTGGACGAGCACACCCGTGCACCAAGCCAGCCAGAGCACCGTGAAGACATAAATCGAACCCTCCGGAGGAATATCGGCAAGACAATGGAACCGGGGAGTTAAGAAAGACGCTTCCACTGTGTATCTTTTAGTTGGAAAGGACCGAGTTCATGTGGTCTGCAAGATTACAAGATTCTACGTTGCTGCGAAATACCGAAGATATGTGATTATCTGGCTAATATACAATGAAATCAGCCGAGCTGACAAGAATGGAGATAAGAATGGAAATGCAAACTGCTTACAAAAGCAAGTACAACGCGGGCAACGCGAGCACGGCGGGCAAGGCACGAGCGGCGGCACCCTCGTACGTAGAGATGAGGGCCGAAGACGACGTCGTGGCGGAGCTGGTGCTGGCGGTGGACGCGGCCGACTGCGTGACAATGTTGTTGGTGATGACATTGACGGTGGTGTCGGCGGAGGTGGCAGCGGCAGTGGTGGCGGTGGAGGTGACGGCCACGGTAGTGCTTTCGGTGGTGGCCACGGAGGTGGCCACGGAGGTGGAGACGGTGGTGGAGGCGACAGTCTCAGAGGACAATGGGCAGTAGGTGGAATACACGGTGACAACGCCCTCGACGGTGGAGGTGTACACGGAGACGCCCGTGGTGACTGGCACGGTGGAGCACTTGTCCTCGGAGCACGAGGTCACGGTGACGACGGTGGTCAACACCTGGGTGGTGGTGGTGTCCAGGGCGGCGGCAGAGCTAGACAATGGGCAGTAAGTGGTGTAGACGGTCTCGACGCCAGCCTCGGTGGTGGTGACCACGGTGACACCGGTGGTGACGGCAGTAGCAGAGCACTCGTTCTCCGAGCACGAGGTGATGGTCACGACAGTGGTCTCCACGTCAGACACAGTCACGGTCTCGTCCGCAGCGGTGGTGGCGGTGGCAGCCTCGGAAGACTCGGCGGTCAATGGGCAGTAGGTGGTGTAGATGGTCTCGACACCGTTCTCGGTGGTGGTCACAACAGTGACGCCGGTGGTCACGGCGGTGGCCGAGCAGGCGTTGTCGGAGCAGGAGGTGATGGTGACGACGGTGGTCGCGACGTCGGTCTCGGTCGCGGTCAGCGTGATGTCGGTGGCTGCGCTGGTGGAGGCAGGCACCGCGGTGACGTAGGTGGTCAAGACACCGTCGATGGTGGTGACCACGGTCTCGGAGCTGTCGACCTCGGTGGTGACGTAGCAGTTGCCAGAGCTGCACACGGTCTTGGTGGTGGTGTAGACGTCCTGGTCGGTGACAACCTCGGTCTCGTAGATGATGGTGGCCACGTCGCTGGACGTGGAGTTGCCGTAGTAGGCGGAGCTGAGGCACGTGGACGACAATATCGTGGACGAGAGCGTCACGGTGTCGGCGGCGACGGCGGCGGCGGCGGTGAAGAGGAGCGAGGCAACGGCAGAGGTCTTCATGGAAAAGGTTGATGAGAAAAAGAAAAGTAGCTCGGCGGGACAGCGGCAATTTATATCTCGGGGCGCGCCGCCTCGCTGATTTGCATGATCCAGCGCTGGTTGTAGGCGCCGCTACAATCGCTGGTTGTCGCATGCTGCAACTTCCGCATCGGTTCGCACCCAGCAGCGGTTGCGCACTGCACACAGATGCGCATTGTGCCGGACAGACGTCTCGAGGCCTGTACGCGCTGGCAAAATGCTTCTGTCGCTGTGAGACACAATCGTTTCGGGCACCGGCTATCTGACGCCATGCTGCGGGCGATCCTGGGGCCGCGCGGTGCCATTATGGATTGTTGCAGAAATCGGTTTTGCGGCCGCGCTGCGCGCTCGCGCTTTTTTAGAAGTCATTACTACTCCAAAGTGGGCGCAAATTGCACCCAAGCCTTGCACCCACCCGCAACGGCAGGGGTGGATTGAGGGAATACCTATTATTAGTAGACTTTTCGTAGGAGATGCGGGATATTTCCCGCACGCGCCCCGCCCCACTTGGCGACCACTTGGCGACCACTATTGTTAGACCTTTGTTGTCGAGACAATGGCACTGTTGTGGGGCCATGGCGAAATCGGATGCGGGTCGAGCCAGCCGGTCACGTGATACCCCTCATCGACGTCAGCGCTGGTCCGACCAGCGATCGAGGCTTCGACGCCAAACTGAGGTTGATCCAGCTGCAGAGCCTTGATCCGAGCCAGCTCGAGTCTCCGCACCCCAGCTTCCTAATGCGGACCGTCTGATCCAGCACACTGATCCAGCACACTGATCCAGCACCTAAGCGAGATCACGGGGAAGACGACCGCTCCGTAATTACTTGCATTCGGGCAGTACTCTGCAACACGGAATGTTCGTTCGAACGTCTACTGTAATTCTGTACATGTTATACTGTGCAATAACTGCACCGTTTCTCTGCAACTGGTTTTTGCCTGCGCGCGCTATCTTTTGCATCACCATGCTACTACTTCTCTGGCTCCTAGCGGTCGCTGCGCTGAGCGCCGTCGAAATCAGCTCACGCAGCGGGATCCTAGGAAAACCGTATTCGCTCATCTACTTCTACGCGCCCGACTGCAAGTACTGCGAGGCGTTTTCCCCGCAATACGACTACCTCGCTCAGCTCTACAGCGATAACGACAACTTCCACGCGGTCAAGGTCAACGGACGCGTGCACAAGGACATCGTGCTGCTCTTCGGCGTGACGGTGTACCCCACCTTGAAGTTGTACGACGACGTGAACAAGAAGGTGGTGACGTTTAACGGCGCGAGAAGCCCCGAACTGCTAGACAAGTTCATCGGCGAACACACCGACGCCACGGCGAATATCAGCGCCGTGCCGCAGCATGTGGAGGAGGTGTCTGATGTGGCGCACGTGCTGGCCCCTCAGCTCGTGGCGTTCGTCTCCAGGCTGTCCGACTGGCGAGCGTACTTCTACCCCAGCCATTTCTACCAGCAGCTCGCACGAGAACAACCAGAGATCAAGTTTTCGGTGGTGTTCACCAACGAAAACGGCTCGGAGCTCATGGCGAAGTACCACGTGAGCAACACGCCGCTGTTGGTGTACGTGGCCAGCGACGGCATTGGCATCTACAACACCCTCTCCACCAACCATATGGTGAACTACCGGCTAGACAAAGATAAGGTGCGGCTGTTTTTGGACAGGGCGGGTGTTGGCGAGTGGTTCAATTCGGAAACCGAGTTGGCTGCACACGCGGACAAGCTCGAGTTCGAGGGCCACAAGCAGCGCAAGGGTGGCATGAATGTGGTGGAAAGTCGGCCCGGTGCGGTGGCCGATGTGGACGCGCAGTACGAGATGCTCATGGCGCAAATTGCGCTATGAAAAAGGAAACGAGGTAGAGAGGACCTAAAAAGAGGAACAATCGGAGAACCACACATGCGACCGAGCACGGTTGGCTGTTGCTTGCTGGTGTTGGTGGCTTCGTCTGTGTGGGCTGCGTGCAGGATGCCAGCCTGGACAATCCGATACGCACACTCACAGTTCACCACCACAGCATGAACATCTTCCGGATCGCAGCGGACCTCTCGCACATGGCGAGCTGCCTCATCTTGCTATACTCCATCGAAAAGAACAAGTCCATCAATGGGTTGTCCTTGAAGACGCAGGGCCTCTACGTGTTGGTGTTTGTGCTCCGGTACGTGGACTTGGTCTACAAGTTCATCTCCGTCTACAACACCTTCATGAAGCTCTTCTTCATAGCCACCGCCGCGTATACGGTCTACTTGATGACACAGAAATACCCCAAGACCATCCGCGAGGACATTGACGTGTTCCCCGTGCGCTACTTGTTGTTGTTTGCCGCGGTTGCCCTGGTGGTGTTCACCCACGCGTACACCGTGCGCGAGGTGACGTGGTCCTTCTCCATCTGGTTGGAGGCCGTGGCGATCATCCCGCAGTTGTACATGTTGCAGAGAACGGGCTCCGCGGAGAACATCACCGTCCACTACATCTTCGCGTTGGGCATCTACCGCGGCTTGTACATCCCCAACTGGGTCTACCGCTACTTCACGGAGAGCAAGCTCGACTATATTGCTGTGCTCGCGGGCATCTTGCAGACCGTGGTGTACTCGGACTTTTTCTACATTTACTACACGAAGGTGATGCAGGGCAAGAGCTTCGAGTTGCCGGTGTGAGCATACCCGGACAGTGGAGGGCTATATACGAAGAACAGAAGAATTTGTGAAATGTAAGCGAGGAGGATGAGGCGGGGATGGGAGATGGAGAGGGAGAGGAGACCTAGTGGAGACCAGATCAGTGGGGAGCCTGTGGAGAGCCAGCGGAAACCTAGTGTGACACAGAGAGGACGTATAGTGGAACATTTATCTACATGCTCCAATATGCCTCTCTATTGCTGTCACTTTCCGGTAGCTTTTACGTCATAAACAATTAAAATATGTGTATCAGTCACTTCGAGTATACCACGCCTTGCACTTGGCGTTACTCCCAAAATATACAGATCTATCGGTAAATAGAGCTATCTTTTTAACTTCTTGTCGAGTACGTTGCAATTCATCTTTGGTCATGGATCTAATCTCTCTTCAATGGGTAAAACTCCTTCCTCACACCATCCTTGGTGACAATCAAAATCTCTAGGCCGTCACCCACCTGGATCTGTCGCTCCGCCGCAGACGAGAAGGCGTCCCTCACCAAGTCCAACACCTCGTCCAAGGTCAAGTACCGCAAGGGCTTCTTCTCCTTGCCATCGGTGCCGGGCACGTACTGGTTCTTGAAGTTCACCTGGTTGTCGAGGAACGGCATGATTAACGACGCGGCCGCGCCACCGGCACGGCACTGCTCGCGCTCGTAGGAGCCCACAGGGTCGTACGAGTACACGGCGCCCTTGCCTTCTTCGTCCAATCCGGCGATAAGTGTGCTCACGTAGAACGGGAAAAAGCGCTTCCCGTACAACAAGTGCTGGATGTACCGCGCCGCGCTGCGGATGGTCAACTTCTTGTTGTTGTTGTCGAACTTGTACCACTTGAAGGCAATGCGGTACTTGTCGATCAACGCCGCGCCGTCGGCGGAGAAGCCGTTGGCCGTCATCACAATATTGTCGCCCACGTCGAACACCTTTGGCTCGTACCGCGAGTCGATGTTGTAGCCCGACACCACACGCGTGTCGCCGGCCAACACGGCGAAGTCCTCGCCTGCTATGCCCAACACGGTACCGCCGTTGTCGGCGTATGGGTTGAAGCGGTGCTCAATCGGGACTGTACTTCTTTCAGCGCTGTATTCCAGGGCAACGGTGCTCATGCTGGGGGCGTTGCGGGGATGGGTGTGGAGCAGTAGTAGTTGCCACTAGTTGATACTATGTAGTGTACAGGGCGCGACAACGTCAGGCAGTCAGGCGAAAGGCAGATTCGACGCATCGCTGTTGCGACAGCAGTTAATACCATCGTTGTTCATACCGTTTCTGTCGTAACTGTTGTAGTTGTCGTAACTGTTGCAGTTGTCGTTGTCCATTGTTCTGTCAACTCTACACTTGCTTGGTCCGTGTGGATGCTACTATATACAATTAGGCGGCCTTCTCCTTCTGGATCCGTGCCACGTACGTCTTCGAAATGACGTTCCACGAACGCATGTACTTCTCCAAGCACTGGTTCACGCACGTGTTCTGCTGGGCGGTGATCTGGTCCTGTGGCTGGAGCACGCACTTGTCGAAGCAGTTCTGCGTGATCTTGTTCACGAGCTCCGTGGCGTTGGCGACAGCGAGCTCCTGTGTGATTTGCTCCTGTAGCTGCGTCTTGATCAGCGCCGGCTGCGTCGCGGCAGGGGTGGATCCAAAGAGGGCCATGGTGGAGGTGGTGAAAATTGTGCGCCTTGTGCACACCAGATAGACCGGAGACGAGTTGATGCAAAAAGCAGGAGAAGAAGAAGAAATGGGGAAAGGTATGGTGAAGAAGAAAAAATGATAGAGAAGGTGGAAAGTATGGTCTTTCATGAAGGATACAAGGCACTGTGCTCTAATCACGCTAATTGCTGGACACAGCATTTTTCGACATCTCTACATGTCCACGTCTACCATGTCCATGTCTTCCGTGTCTTCCAAATGTACTATACATACATTACATCAATTATCCTCCGAGCAATATAAGCTCCTGATTGCTGGATTTGTTCAGTGCGATGCCTTGCGTTTCAGTTTCAATAAACTATTTAGTTCGCGTTTTCTGTCAAATGAGCGTGGACCTGACCAGGGTCCTGGTACCTCGGCATGTGCACCTAATCCAAACATATTTCTGCACCACAACGAACAGAAAGACAACAAAAATAAAAGACTTCTGGCCAACGTAGACATACCGCACGAATCACCTCCTCCTCTTTCCCCTATCCGACTAGCCAGGCTGTGCACTGTGACGGCACCTGCACGCGTGGGCAGATAAGGATCTGAGGTGGAATTAGCACCTACTACGCCACGCACTCTAACGCTACTCGATCTCCCACGCGAACACCATAACCAGCCACCCAGAGCCGACATATCCCGCAGCAACATAGCCAACAGCTTCCCGTATAGCCGAAAACGCGGATGTCTATCGTGAAGCACGACACTGGAAAGGCCGAAGAAGAGGCCCACTTGTTCGTGATGGTGCACGGCTTGTGGGGCAGCCCCAACCACATGCTGACCATCGAGAAAGCCGTCAAGAACTCGTTGGCTGCGTTGTCCTCGGAGCGCATCATCACCATCAAACCGTCGTCTTTTCGCTTCTGGAAGACATACGATGGTATCCAGCGGTGCGCCGAACGCGTCATTGCAGACTTGCTCTACGAGATCGAGACGTTGAAGCAGACAAATAAGGTGAAAGTGGTGAAGATTAGCATCATTGGCTACTCGCTCGGAGGACTCATCTCCCGCTACGTCGTGGGGTTGTTGTACGAGATGGGCTTTTTTGAGGAAGTGGAGCCGGTGTTCTTCTGCACCTTCGCCACGCCACACGTCGGCGTCCACTTCTTCAAGAAGAACATGTTTGACCGCTTTGCCAACTTCATTGGCAAGTACCTTTTTGGGTACACTGGGCTCCAGCTATTCAATGCGGACTCCGCTGCGTTGCTTTCAGAGATGGCTGAACAAGAGCTGCGATACTTCAAGGGCCTTGCACTTTTCAAGCGGCGCATCCTTTTGGCCAACATCAAAAACGACAGAAGTGTCGCCTTCTACACGAGTTACATCACCGAATACTCGCCCTTTGACCTGTTGGACTCGGTCAACATCAACTACTTGAAGAACTTGCCTCCATCGAAGATCGGCCGTGCCACTGTGTGGCCGAAATTCATCGATTTGCGGAGAAGCCACAAGGTATCGTCGCCGGAAGAATATTCTGGCAACGTGCAAGAGGAGACCTCGATCCTCAGATCGAACAAATTCATCCGCTACACAATCTTGCTCACGGCAGCTGTGATCTTGGTGCCATTCTACATCCCGTTGATTTTGTTTGTCTCATTGTACGTCTCCGCATACAGTGTGGTCAAGGTGAAGGTTCTCCTGGCACCCAACGTCGCTCAGCACTGGCTGGAGGTGAAGGAGGCGGTCTATCGCGGCGGCTCCGTTGACGCAAAGCACGCAAAGCAAGGTGAAACGAGAAGAAAACAGCGGCAGCACTTGGCCCGCCATGAGTCCTTCAAGGGCGACACCTCCAACTTTACTGAAAACGCCATGGAGAACATGTTGTTCGCCGAGCAGCGATTCGTTAATGGCGAGCCTAATGTGATTGAAGAGGAGCAGAATGGAGTGAGCGACGGGCCTAGCGAGCTGACGAGCGCAGAGAACAGCACCACCGAAACGCTTGTTACAGAAGTGTCCGACGGCTCGGACTCCGAGTCTGAGGAGAACTCGCAGCCAAACAAGTCGATTTTCGCCGCATTCATGCGCCGCAAGCACAATCTCGACATCCACAGCGAGGAGAACGACGCGGCCATGACCAAGTACCTCTCCAGCTTGCATGACCACGACTACTCGGAGTTCCCCTTGTTTGAGGAACATACAAAATTGAGTCTTCCGGAGAGCCAGAAGCGGATCATCGCGAACTTGAACAAGCTCGAGTGGATCAAGATTGCCGTGTACCACGACCTGTTCAACGCGCACGACGGCATCGTGGCACGCCGAGGCGAGGCATCGAACCCGAAGGGAACGTGCACGATCTACCTCTGGGCATCGATTCTCCGGAACCACTTGAAGGAGGAGAAACAATTATTTATCGCAAACTGATTTTAGAGGGCCTGTCCGGGCCGCACCTTGCACTCAATAGAATAACTATGGTTGCAGCAGTGTAGCAATGCATATGCACTATTTTGGTGTGATTATCTTGTGCACCTGCAACGACTCTGCACACTGTAGGTTGCTCACTTCCCCAGACTCCAACCACTACATGAGAGTACTTTTGGGAGGCAGAGCTAGCCAGGCAGCCCTTTTGGGCCGGCTTGGACTCGCCCGCAGCGTCTCTGGCCAACTCCCGTTGCGCAATCTCCGCACGCTATCGTACCTCGGCACGAAATGGCACCAAACAGACAACTACAACGGGTCTACCGGGTGGCAGTGGGCCCACGGCTCGAGACAAAACTTCGGCTTTGCCGTGGGTATCACTTCCGGAGTGGCCACAGTCGCCGGCTGGAAGAGCTACGTGCTTAACGACGTGTATCCCGTGGACAACTCCATCCACCTTTTGCGGCCGCTCGAGGACGCGGACACCTTCGAGAACGGGCTCTACCAGGCATCGCAGAAGGAGGAAGTCGACATCTACAACGAGTACAGACACGAGAAGCGGTCGACCGGGCCGTTCATCTTCCGCGTGTACTACCACTTGAAGTACGCCATCACCGACTACGTGGTGGACCCGTGCATCACCATCGCCCGCTTTCTCGAGTTGACGCTTCTCTTCCTCCCGCTTCTCCTTTCCGCGCCAATGTGCTGGATCGGACACAAGGACAGAAACTCGGGCGACCGCGTGAGAAGCGGAGCCCGTCTTTGGTTTGCGTTTGTCCGCTGGACCGCAGAGCAGGCAGGTGCTTCGTTCATCAAGTTGGGCCAGTGGGCCGCCTCGCGGACAGACATTTTCCCCAAGGAGATGTGCGACGAGTTCTCCCACTTGCACTCCAACGCCAAGGCGCATTCGCTCCACCAGACGAAGAAGATTCTCGCCAAAAGTTTCGGCATGCCCTTCGAGGAGATTTTTGACGAGTTCGAGGAGAAGCCGCTCGGCGTGGGGGCAATTGCGCAGGTCTACTTGGCCAAGCTTTCCGAGCAGGCAATTGCTAAAGCGAAGGAAGGTGACGAAGTTAAGGTGCAACTCACGTTAAAGCCAAACGGCAAGAACGAAAATGACTTCTGGGACAGTGTGGTGGTGACCGAGCAGCTGGGCAGCCAGGTTTCGCCGAAACAGGCCGTGGCCATCAAGGTGCTCCACCCGAACGTGGAGGTGAAGATCAATCGAGACTTGCGCATCATGAAGTTTTTTGCCAACTTGGTCAATATCATTCCCACTATGGAATGGCTCTCGCTCCCCGACGAGGTTGAACAATTTAGCATCCTCATGCGGTTGCAACTCGACTTGCGAATCGAGGCGCTCAACTTGGCCAAGTTCCGCCACAACTTCCGCAAGCGTCTCGACATCCATTTCCCCAAGCCGTACTTGAAATTCAGCACCAGGGACGTTTTGGTCGAGGAGTACATCAGGGCCGTTCCGATGGCGAAGCTCCTCTCGTTGCAGGACAATTTTGGAAAGAACCTTTCCAAAGAGGTGAGTGACAAGGGCCTTGATGCGTTCTTGCAGATGCTCATTTTAGACAACTTCGTGCACGCGGACCTTCACCCCGGAAACATGCTCGTTCGGTTCTACAAGAACGAGTTGTACAAGCACGAGAAAGAGTACAAGATCGTCAAGGCCAGCAACGAGGCTGAAACCAACAAAATCACCGAGGAGTTGTTGGCGTTGGGCAACGACAACGCCGCGTGGTGCGCACGTTTGGAGGAACTTTACGACAGCGGTTTCCATGCCGAGATCTGCTTTTTGGACGTGGGGCTCATCACCGAGCTCAACCAGACAGACAGATTCAACTTCATTGATTTGTTCAAGGCCTTGTCCGAGTTTGACGGATACAAGGCCGGCGAGTTGATGGTGGAGCGGTCGCGTACGCCCGAAACGGCGATCAACAAGGAGATTTTCGCGTTGAAGGTGGAGAAGTTGGTGGATCAGATGAAGCAGAGAACGTTCACGTTGGGCAACATCAGCATTGGCGACCTCCTTGACCAGGTGTTGGGGATGGTGCGCAAGCACCATGTGCGCATGGAGGGCGATTTCATCACCGTGGTCGTTGCGATTTTGTTGTTGGAAGGCATTGGCCGGCAGCTCGATCCGCAGCTTGACTTGTTTGCAAGGTTCGTATACGCATTGGTTCTCGGGTTTCCCACCGAGAACAACTTGAGCATGATATTATAGAGGGGCTCTTAAAAAGGAAACTTACTAACACCCAGCTCGTTGCCAGTATTGAGAAAATTGGGTGCCCTGAAGGAGGGCAGAGAGATTCTACGTGACGAGGACCTGTTGAACATGATGAAGGTGTGGCTAGCGCTCGAGGTGCGCCAGCTTATCAATGCCTCCGTGCAAGACGTATGTGCAAACTTCACTTCCAAGGCACTGGCGAGCGGATACGTGACCGCGTAACCGTGCCAGTGTGGACAACATTCAGTATACTAACATCCAGATCCATGCGTTGGTGAAGGCAGACATGCTCAGCGCAAACGTTTGAAGCGTTTGCACGTGACGTGGAGAAGTGTTGCTCCACGGCCTAAAAGCCAGAACTCCGAGCACAATCCGTTCGCATCTTCTTCCCAAAATGGCATCCAACCCACCAGGCCAGTGCTGCGTCGAAACCAACTTCCACGAGGGGACTCCCGTGGGCAAGCACGAGCAAGTGTTCGGCTTGAACACCTACGTCACCGGCGCCAACAACCCGGACTCCAGAGTGATTGTCGTGCTCACCGACATCTACGGCAACGAGTACAACAACGTGTTGTTGATCGCGGACCAGTTGGCGAAGAAGGGCAACTACCGCGTGTACATCCCCGACATCTTGAAGGGCGACCCAGTGACCCCCGGCGACGACTTGGGCCCTTGGCTCGAGAAGCACACCGCCGCGATCACCGAGCCAATTATCGAGGGCTTCTTGAGCAAGCTCCGCGCGCAAATTGGCTCTTCTGCGTTCGTCGGCTTGATTGGCTACTGCTTCGGCGCCAAGTACACCATCCAGCAGCTTGCCGAGGGTGGCTTGGCCACTGCCGGTGCCGTTGCGCACCCTTCGTTCGTGACCATCGGCGAGGTGGCCGCGATCAAGAAGCCGCTTTTGATCTCTGCAGCGGAACAGGACCCGATCTTCACCGTGGACTTGAGACACCAGACGGAGGCCAAGTTGGCCGAGATCAAGGCCCGCTACGCGCTCACCTTGTTCGGCGGCGTGTCCCACGGTTTTGCCGTGAGAGGCGACGTCAAGGACCCAGTGGTCAAACACGCGATGACCAAGGTCTTGGCCGACCAGCTCGAGTGGTTTGCTTTGTTTTAGTAGACTAGACTATAATTGCTTGCTTATCTGCAACGTGCGCACCCCACAGTAGACAAGACAACCTACACCACCCACCTACGCGTCAGTATCCACACTCGCTGCTACACGACACTCTTTCAGTTTGCTGAGAATGGGTCTGGAATCGCAATTGCCTCTCCACGCGAAGCAGAGCACTCGCAGGGCCTCAGTATGGCGCGCGGTGCTTGCTTGCACTTTCGTTGGTGCTCTAGCAATTGTACACTTGAACAACTGCGGCTTACTTGAATCAATTAATGTCCCGGTTATCTTCGGGGACAACAGCAAAAACCCGGACTCGCTCTGCCCAATTGTCGACAAGTTGGACCCTACAAAGTACATGTACCAGCCGAACTCCCTAGACAAGATCCTCCACGATGAACACTTCAAAAACGAGTCAATGCACAAATTGCTAGCGGCCGTGCAGCACCCAACGCAGGTGTACGACGACATGGTGTGGCCCGGCGCTGCAGACACGTTGGAGGAGTTGTACAAGTTGGACCTGCGTTGGAAACCGTTTGCAGAGTTCCACAAGTTCCTCGAAAAGACGTTTCCCTTGGTGCACAAGCACTTGAAGGTGCAGAAGATCAACCATTTTGCCTTGGTGTACACGTGGACTGGCTCCACGGACAAGAAGCCGCTTTTGTTGATGGCCCACCAGGACGTGGTGCCCGTGCAGAAGGAGACTGTGCCGCAATGGACGTTTCCGCCTTTCGAGGGTGGCTACGACGGCAGGTACTTGTACGGCCGCGGCGTGTCCGACTGCAAGAACTTGCTCATCGGGCTTTTCGAGACGTTTGAGCTCCTTCTCAAAGAGGACAAGTTAAAGCCGGAACGGACCATAGTGTTAGGGTTCGGCTACGACGAGGAGTCCGCCGGCCGTGGCGCCAAGGCCATCTCGGAGCACTTGCTCGACAAGTACGGCCCAGACTCGTTCTACCAGATTATCGACGAAGGAGAGGAGGGGTACAGCGAGATCGAAGGCAACAAGTTCATCTTGCCTGCGACCGGCGAGAAGGGCCACTTGAACTCGGTGATCGAGTTGTATACACCCGGAGGCCACTCGTCTATTCCCCCAAAGCACACGAGCATTGGGCTTTTGGCCAAGCTTATTAGCGCGGTGGAGGACGAGCAATTCGACAGCATCATCACCAACGCGAACCCGGTGTTGGGCCAGTTGCAGTGCGTCGCCGAGCATTCCAAAACGGTGGATCCAAAGCTCAAGAAGAACATCTTGCAGGCGCATATGAACCAGGAGGCCAACAAGAAGCTCTTGGAGTACTTGGACGAGGACCCTACAAGCAAGTACTTGGTGACGACCTCGCAGGCCGTCGATATCATTTTTGGCGGGGTGAAGTCAAATGCGTTGCCCGAACATGCTTCCGTGTTGATTAACCTGAGAATCGCCGTGGAGGAGACCGTGGAGTCTACCCTGGAGAAGGTGTTGAAGCAGCTTTTGGCGTTCGCAGACAAGTACGACTTGGGTGTGGTTTTCGACGGAGAGACTCTCAGGGAGGTGACTGCTGGGGGATACTTCAACTACACGCTCGTGGAGCCCTTGGAACCTGCCCCTGTCACGCCTGTTGGCGACGAGATCTGGAACACCTATGGAGGTACCTTGCGCTACTTGTACGAGGACTTGGTGTTCCCCAAGAAGAACGACACCTTCATCTTTGCACCCTATCTCAGCACGGGCAACACCGACACGAGATGGTACTGGGACTTGACCCGCAACATCTTCCGGTACCAACCTTCGTTGCCCACGTTGCACCTGAACATCCACTCTGTGGACGAGCGACTCGAGTTCGAGGGCCACCTCCATGTCATTGCGTATTACTACTATTACTTGCAAGTGGTGTCGCAGCTTGAGGACCCGAAGGATCAGACGCAGATCTAGTTACACGGCTGCAAATTGGATTAACCAAACTGCAACGAGCGACAACCAAAAACGCAATCCAAAAACTCAACGAAATAGAATATGCTCTCTACGCCACCGCTTTTGTAATCATCCGCCGGGATGCCTGCCCACATCAACTGTAAGCTGATGCGCAAATCATCTATCGTACTGCACGATTCGTGGAACCAAAATTTTTGCTACACCATGCCCACCGAACTAGAAGAGCTTGTGGAATTCTTGCACTCGCCGCAGCCTGCCGTTGTGCAAATTGCGCTCGACAACTTGGTCGGCTACTCGCAAGGCTCGCACCAGCAGGTGTTTGCGTATGCCAACTACGAGGCCATCACGGACTTGAAAAAGTTGTCCAAGGACACCGGCAAAACCACCGTGAGCCAGTCGGTGACCATTTTGGTCAACTTGTGCGACGACAGCACCATGCGCAAGTTGATTGTGGAGGACGTGGAGTATCTCAAGTTTCTTGTGGGTGCCATTGTGCGCCCCACCAACATCAACGCCGACTTGATGTGCATCTTGCTTGCCAACTTGGCCAAGAACGACGCCATCACCAAGATCTTCGACATCCGGCTAGATCTCGCCGACGACCAGAAGGACTTTTTGCGCCTGGACCACGCCATGGACTGCCTCATGGACTGTTTTGTCAAGCTGTTTGACCGCACCGTGAACCGCTACGCCAACTACGACTACCTTGCCTACTTCTTCGCCGACATCTCGCGCTTTGAGTTGGGCAGAAAGTATTTCATCACCGAGCAGGCGTACGATCACGTGGTGCCCATCTCCAAGTTGTTGGTGTTCACGGAGAAGTACGACTCCAAGATCAGAAGAGAAGGTGTGGCCTCCACCATCAAGAACTCGCTCTTCGACGTCGACTCGCACGACTTGCTCGTCAACGACGAGAACATCAACCTCTTGCCCTACATCCTCTTGCCCCTTGCCGGCCCGGAGGAGTTGCCGGAGGACGACATGTTCAACTTGCCCGATGAGTTGCAGTTGTTGCCTCCAGACAAGCAGCGGGACCCCGTCGACTCCATTCTCTGCACGCACTTGGAGTCGCTATTGTTGCTCTGCACGTCGAAGGAGATGAGAGAGCACCTCAGGGAGAAGTCTGTTTACCCGTTGGTGCGTGAGCTCCACAAGGTGGCCGACGTGGAGGAGGTGACCGAGTTGTGCGACAGGGTGGTGCAGTTGTTGATGAGAGACGAGCAGGCGCCGAAGGACGACATGGACGTCGACAGCGACGACGACAAGGTGGTGGAGATTGTGTAAATTAATCTATACAGACTGGGTAGCTACTCGTCCTTAAGCACGAGCTTGCCATCCATCAACTTCAAGTTCAGCTTGACGATGGTGATGATGCGGAGCTTGTTGTCCTTGTGCGTGCTGATTCTGCTCTTGAGCTTCAAGAGAAGCTCCTTCGTGGTGAGAGGGTTGTGGCGCACAATGTCCAACACCTCCAGAGTGGTGACCAACTCGCCGTTTGGTCCGGCAAACTCCAAGTCGCCCGCAGCGCCCGCCTCGGCCGCAGGCAGTGCGCTGGCTGACCTGTCCTCTGTGCGTGCCCGCTTGCTGGGCGAGGGCGTGTCGAACGCCTGGGGTCTCTTCTTTGCCGTGGGGTTCCACTCGCCGGGCGGGAAGTCACGCAAGAACAGCGCGGGCGCCTTGATCACGACCAAGCCATTCTGTGCCAGCGTGACGAAGATGCTGCGCGACAGGCGGCCCAAGGGCTGCACGCCGTCGGTGGGCTCGGGCTTGACCGCGACCTCGGGCTCGGACTCCTCCTCGCTCTCCAAGTCCAGCTGCGACACGTACGGCACCATCTCCTCGTTGTCGCTCTCGTAGACGGCGCCCTCCGTGCGGTTGAGCACCTTCTTCAACTTCTTGCCCTCCTTGTCGACCTTGCGCAGCTTCTCCACCTCGAACAAGTCGTTGAGGTCGTCGTCGCTGTCGTCGTCGCCGTCGGGCCCGTCGAACGACGCGGCCTTGAGCATCTCCTTTTTGATTTTGCGCTCCAGTAGTTTGTTCTCCTCCTCGTCGCCGTCCACGATGGGCGCCTCCTCGTCGTCCGCGAACTCCTCGTCAAAGTCGAGGTCGTCGTGGTCGGAGTCCCGGTCCTGCGCCATGCCGCCTTGCACCGTGCGCATGCGCAGCGACAGCAGGCCGTTCTGCGCCTTCACGGGCGCCGCAAACTGGCCGCTGCCCGAGCGCTTGAAGCGCAGGTCGGTGCCTTCCTCGTCCATGTGCCGCATCAACCAGCGCGGCGCGGCCAGGTTCTTCTCCATGCGCGCCTCGGCCTCCTCGAGCGTCAACGTGGCGTAGCGGTTTCTGGGCGTGAACTTGTACACCTTTTCCGCGGGCACCATCTTGAAGCCGTCCTTGTCGAACACGAAGAGCACGTGCGTCAGCTCCAGGGACCCGGCCTCGTAGCTGCCCACGTACACGTTCAGGCCGTTGTAGTCCTCGATCACCCACGGGTAGTACTCCTCGTACCGGAGCTTGCGCTTGGTCTCGTCCATGACGTGCACCTGTTTCGTCTTGCGCTTGAAGAGGTTCTTGCGGTGGCGCCGCGCGCCGCCGTCGGGCGCGACCTGCGACATGTCGGCCACCGTGGCGTTCTCCGGGTTGCCGTCGGTGTTCTCGTCCACGGGCACGGCGTCGAGCGCAGAGTTGCCGTTGGCGTTTTCTCTCTTGCGGCGGTCCATCTCCTCTCGCGTGAGCTGGAACTGGATGTTCTGTGGGTCCTTGCGGTGCATGCGCACGGGCTTGACGAAGTCCTTGACGATGTCCACGTTCTGCTTCGTGTGGAACTTGAGGATGTGGTTGCGGGTGTCGTGCAACTCTTGCTTGGTGCAAGCCTTGAGCGGGATCACGTTCCACTCGCCCCCGGCCGCGGGGCGCGGTGGGGCGGGCAGTGCCGACGCCTGCGGCGAGCCCAGCTCGGGCTCGGCCTTGACTCCTGCCTCCTTCTTGACGGGCTGGCTCATGGAGGAGTAGTAGCGATAGATGCAGGCAGGCAGCGGTATAAGTGCCGAAGAGGCAAAGCAGAGGATAAGAGGATAAGAGGACAAGAACAAGTGAACGAGTGACGGAGGAGGGGCTTCGTGATCCTGGTTTTCTGTTTACTCGGTGCATCCGTCAGGGCCGTACTCTGGTCTCTACTCTATGTCTCTGGTAATGTCTGGCTATGTAAGTCTGTCTGGCTATATATGCTGTCCGGCTATATATGCTGTCTGGCTATATGCTGTCTGACTATATGCGTTTGACTATATGCGTTTGACTTATGTCTCTCTGATTTGCCCGTCTATCTGCCTACTCGCTCGTTCAAGCTCTTCAATCCGGGTCGGTATGACTGATCTGAGATCGCGGCTGAAAAATCCAGCCGATACTACCATGGCCCCCACCACCACGGCCGACACTGCCGAGAAGAACGCTGTGCAGGCGGAGAAGCCGCTCCCGCCGAAGTACCTCGGCTTCGTCGCCGGCGTGTTCTCGGGCATCACGAAAAACGCCGTCGGCCACCCGTTCGACACCGTCAAGGTCCGGCTCCAGACGTCGGAGGGCCGGTTCAAAGGACCCATGGACTGCGTCATGCAGACGTACAAGGCCGAGGGCTTGCGCGGGTTCTACAAGGGCTTCACGCCGCCGTTGGTCGGCTGGGTGCTCATGGACTCGGTGATGTTGGGGTCGCTCCACTTGTACCGCCGGTTGGTGAAGGAACACCTCTACCCGGACGAGAAAAAGCTCCCGTTGGCCGGCCACGTGCTCGCGGGGCTCGGCAGCGGGCTCACCGTGTCGTTTGTCGCGGCGCCCATCGAGCAGTTCAAGGCCCGTCTCCAGGTCCAGTACGACGCCCAGCTGCGCGTCTACTCGGGCCCAGTGGACGTGGCCCGCAAGTTGTGGAAGATCTCGCCGCTCACGTGGTACGCGGGGCTCCAGTCGACCATGATCTTCCGCACGAACTTTGTGTTTTGGTGGGGCTCCTACGAGATCTTCACCAACTACTTCTCCGACCACACGCGCATGTCCAAGCCGGCCATCAACTTCTGGGCCGGTGGCTTGTCTGCCACCGTGTTCTGGATCTTCGCCTACCCGGCCGACGTGGTCAAACAGGTGATCATGACCGACAGCCCGATTCGGCTGCAAAAGAAGTTCCCTCACTACTGGGACGCCGTGCGCTACATCTACCGCGAGCGGGGGTTGCGCGGGTTCACGCGCGGGTTCTTCCCGCTGATCTTGCGTTCCTTCCCGGCAAACGCGGCGGCGCTTGCGGCGTTCGAGGCCGTGATGCGCTTCTTGCATTGATACATAGACAGGCTCAGCTCAATTAGAATACCCGGTAAGCAGACGTAGCTAGAGGGATGCCCCAAGCAGCACATAATCTGACAAACGGTGCAGCAGCTTAATACTGTTAGCAACCAGAACTACCGGAACTATCAGAACTATCAGAACTATCAGAACTATCAGAACTATCAGAACTATCAGAACTATCAGAACTATCAGAACTATCAGAACTATCAGAACTACAGAACCATCAGAATTATCAGAACTATCAGAACTATCAGAACTATCAGAACTATCAGAACTATCAGAACTATCAGAACTATCAGAACTATCAGAACTATCAGAACTACAGAACTATCAGAACTACGAGAACTATCAACGCTATTATGTCACTGGAAATTAAGCTTATGCATTAAACTCCGATGTCTCTTAGAACAAGCACCAACAGCAGCAAACCCTTTTCTGCTGTTGAAAACGACTCTACTGGAACAATCGTAGAATTCGACTCGACTTCCGTACATCATTCATTACTAGCTGGTCAAATCCTGGATGTCCACGTCCGTCTTCTGCTCAGCCACCTCCCACGGCTTGGGCCGCGCCTTGGCCTGCGACTCCGACTTCTTGTCCAGCAAGACGGTATCTGGGATCTGCTTGATGCCCGGGATCGGCTGGCCGGACACAATCAACTCCACAAGCTGCTGGTAGTTTGAAGAATAGGGTGTTTCCAGCGCCGCTGTTCCCGTTGTGGACTGTGTTGAGGCCGCTGCTGGTGCCGTTGCTGGTGCCGTTTCTGGCTCCGAGACCTTTGCTGCTGCCTCCGGAGCCTCCTCCGGCAAAAGAGTGATCTTGGCCCCGTTGTTCCGTTTCCACGCGTAGAAGTCGTCCAAGTTCAAAATGTGCCCCGTGTGGGAGCAAAAGAAGAACAGTTTGGCCTGGTCGATAAGCTGCTGCTGGTCTGCTGCGGGGATCGACGTCACCAGCGGGTCCTGCTCCTGCAAGGACAGCAAGTGGCCGGCTAAGATCTCGCTGAGACCTTCCTGGAAGTCCGGGAGAGTGGCCCAGTCGAAGTCCTGGAACTCGCGGTACACTTCCTCTTGGCTCATGGTGGTGCAGGTGAGTCAGACGAGACGAGTAGGTGTAGTCTGCCAAACCCAAATCTGGAAATAGGGCAGAACGAGAGAAGAATGGGAGATAGTATAGTACAGACGTGCTATGGGTCGTGCTACGTCCTTGCAGCTACATACTGAGCACATTGGGGTCCAGGCATACTGGCAACTGGCATACTGGCAAGCTAGACATGCTAGACATACATAACATGTTGGCACTAGAGCCACCTACCATTTCTCCATTGTAGATACTTCGCAAACACTCAATAGACCCAAACAAAACTCTCAGCTATTTCTTTTCTGCATTAGGTCACTAACACCTAGCGTCGTTAGAACCGGTGGTTCCTGCAGTACACTATCAACATGTTGGCACCAGCTCACCTTCTTGCCCTTGGCGTGGCCCTCCGCGCGGGCTTTTTCCTCTTCGGGCTCTACCAGGACGCCCACATGCCCGTCCGCTACACCGACATCGACTACCTCGTCTTCAGCGACGCCGCACAGTACGTGTACGACGGCATGCTGCCCTACCGCAGAGAAACGTACCGCTACACGCCGCTCTTGGCGTGGATGCTCACGCCCAACGCGTGGGGCGGTCTCTGGACGCATTTCGGCAAGCTTTTGTTTGTTCTCTGCGACATCATGACCGGCGTGTTGATCGCCAGAACGGTCCCGAAACGCGCCAAGCACCAGTGGGTGTACCTGGCCATCTGGCTCCTCAACCCTATGGTGATCACCATCAGCACGCGTGGCTCGTCCGAGAGCGTGCTCACCTTCATGGTGATGCTCGCGGTGGACCACCTTCTCAGCGGAAACTACTTCCAGCTGGCCCTCTGGCTCGGGCTCTCGATCCACCTCAAAATCTACCCAGTCATCTACTTGCCCGCGTTTCTCTACTTCTTGGCGCCCAAGGGTACACCCTTTGTCCGCGTGCCGGTGCTCAACTGGCTCAATGCGCTCAACATGCGCTACTTGGCCGTGACGCTCGCGTCGCTCGCCTTCTGGACGTACGTGATGTACTCCATCTACGGCTTCGAGTTCTTGTACCACTCGTACTTGTACCACTTGACGCGGCTCGACCACCGCCACAATTTTTCGCTCTACAACGTCTCGTTGTACTACGGGAGTGCCCGCGACGTCGTCGCTGCGTGGAGCCTGGAGAAACTCGCCTTCTTGCCCCAGTTGGCGCTTTCCGCGGTGTTGATCCCGCTCGCCCTCGCGCAGAAAAACCTCGTTGCGTGCTTGTTCATCCAAACGTTTGCATTCGTCGCCTTCAACAAGGTGGTGACCTCCCAGTACTTCATCTGGTTCCTCATCTTCTTGCCCCACTACCTTGCAACCTCTCGCCTACTCCTGCAGGCGCGCGCAACCGCTGTACTCATGCTCGTGCTCTGGGTCGCTGCACAGGCCAGCTGGCTCTACTTCGCATACAGGCTCGAGTTCTTGGGCGAAAGCACGTTTGACGGCGGCCTCCTTTACTCCGCGGTGTTCTTTTTCTTGACCAACTGCTGGATGACCGGCCAGTTCATTAAGTACGCCTAGGCGTCACGTGACCGCGACATCTACCGAAGACCTTCTCACTCTGCACCACATCAACCAGCCATGTCTCGCATGGAACTCTACTCCCCCGAAGGCTTGCGGGTCGACGGCAGACGGTGGAACGAGTTGCGCCGTTTCGAGTGCCAGATCAACACCCACCCAAATTCCGCCGATGGCTCGTCGTTTGTCGAGCAGGGCAACACCAAGGTGATGTGCATGGTCAGCGGCCCCAAAGAGCCACCCATGCGCTCGCAGCTGGACCAGAACCGTGCAGTGATTGAGATCAGCTTGAACGTGGCGAGCTTCTCCACGTTGGAGCGCAAAAAGCGCAACAGAACCGAGAAGAGAATGGTGGAGTTGCGAACGACCCTAGAGAGAACGTTCGAACAGAGCATATTGGCACACATGTACCCACGTACGCTCATCGAGGTGAACGTGCAGGTGTTGGCCCAAGACGGCGGCCTTTTGGCGTGCGTCACCAACGCTGTCACCTTGGCGTTGATTGACGCAGGCATCGCCATGTACGACTACGTCTCCGCGGTGAGCGTCGGGTTGCACGACCAGACGCCGTTGTTGGACCTCAACACGTTGGAGGAGAACGACATGAGTTTTCTTACCATCGGCGTCGTGGGCAAGAGTGAGAAGTTGGCTATGTTGCTTTTGGAGGACAAGGTGCCTTTGGACCGCTTGGAGTCGGTGTTGGGCATCGCCATTGCAGGTGGCCACAGGATACGAGAGTTGATGGACAACGAGGTGAGGAAACACGGGAACCTGAGACTAGCCAAGCTCACCACATAATGTAACATAGAACGCAGACAGCAACGTACAATTCCGCAGACACAACGCAATCATAACTGAGAAAGCAGATCTAGCAACATACATAACTTAGAACGATTACCCATGACATAAGCTATCGTGGCATTCTAGAGAAGTCGTGGAAGTGCGACTTCACGAACTTACAAAGAGTTCGGAAAGCAGGGAACTGCGGTATCTTTCAGTTATCGTATTCTAGCGTCATGACTCGTATGACAAGTACTAGATCTCTTTTGGCCGATCACGTCGGATAGTAGTGCTATCCAGCACCAACCTTGCCTAAGTGGTACATCGTAGCCGGATGCTGAACATGCTCCAGTCAGAGCAGCACATTTAAGAGATGATCTAAACTACAATTTTAATGATTAGCGAAACTCAATTGTTCCGTAAATGGTCAATCAATGTGCGGAACGTTCGCTCTATACAGCAAAAGATAGACAATAAATTAGCATGCATCTGATGTTGAATTTCCGGAAAAGGCATATCCTTGTTTACGCTTGCCTACGCACACATAACCACGAATCACCTAATACAGCTAATAGCAACGTGATACACGTTGCCGGCGCCAGCCAGCTATGAAAAAAGATGACACGGACAGGAATCGAACCTGCAACCCTTTGATTTGGAATCAAAAGCTCTGCCATTGAGCCACCGCATCATTTCTACAAACCGAGGCGGGGCCCGCCGTCAGTCAAAGCCTCACTGTTTCAAACGGTTTGCATGTGCACCCCGCCTCTGTCGTATATCCGAGGCGTTTCTGAGGAATGTTCCTGTTCCAATGTAGTGAGAGATACAGGAATCGCGCGCAACCGGCCACGCAACAGTGACCATTCTCGTCACTCAATGGAAATATCACGTGTCGCGTGTTCTCTGCGCAACCAAGCCACCTAACCGCCGCCCAAATAACGTCGTGCCGGCACCGCCGCCGGGCCATGCCCGCCGCTCCAGTTGCCCTCCGCGGTGGTGCACGCGGCACCTTGACCGTTGCTGCCCCAACTAGTATGTGTCTGTCTGCAGGAAATGGTCCCTCGCGCCCGCTCGAGGTGGATCATCAACTCTCCACGTACACAACTTCTACCCATAGAGCACCCGCCGTATCCGGAGCCACTCTCGTTCCACGCCAGCGCAAACACGCCCCTACCCGTACCGCCAGTGCTCCTGCAGAAAGCACATTTCCCCCAGTGCAGCCGCGTCCACCTTCCAGCGACCACGTCACCAGGTACCCCGGCCGTGTACTGCCCCACGAGTGCCTAGCCGCTCAATTACGCATCCAAACCCCGCACCAAACCCCCCAAAAGTCCCACATTTAGCCATGTCCTACCGCGGCCCCAACCAGTTCCAGAACAACGGATTCAGCAACCCGAACTTCAACCACCAGTTCGGCGGCAACAGTGCTCCGGCGCCGGCGTCGCGCCTCGGGCCCGTGCTGGCCGAGCTGAGCGGCGTGGAGAAGATTGAGCAGATTCTGAAGAGGATTGAGGACTTTCTCGACGACTACTTTGGGCCCGTCAAGCCGTACGTGCCTGCGATTGGCCGCTTGTTCATCGTGGCCACGTTCTACGAGGACGCCATGCGGATCTTCTCGCAGTGGTCGGAGCAGGTATACTATTTGCATGTGTACAGAAAGTACTGGAAGTGGCTCACCGTGACGTTCTTGTTCATCAACATCGTGATGATGTTGATCGGGTCCACGTGCTTGGTGTTGCGCAAGCAGCTGACCTTCGCCACCATCACCTTGTGCTCCGTCGTCGTGTTCCAGGGCATGTTCTACGGCTTGATCTTTGACTCGCAGTTCCTCTTGAGAAACTTGTCCGTGGTTGGCGGCTTGATCTTGGCCTACTCGGACACGTTGGTGCGCGACAAGAGACGCTTGTCCATGCCGGGCTTGCCCATGCTCAACAACCAGGACAACAAGAAGTACTTTTTGTTGGCGGGCCGCTTGTTGTTGATCTTTTTGTTCTTGGGCTTCGTCTTCTCCAGCACCTTGTCCTTCACCCGCTTCTTCATCATCCTCTTTGGCATCGTGGCTTGCGGCTTCATCGTCGTGGGCTACAAGACCAAGGCCTCCGCGGCGGTGATGACGGTGATGTTGTTCACTCACAATGTCATTGTCAACCAGTTCTGGAAGTACCTGACCTTCAACGCCAACAGAGACTTTTTGAAGTACGAGTTCTTCCAGACGTTGTCCATCGTGGGCGGTCTCCTCATCATCGTGAACGCGGGCGCCGGCGAGTTGTCGTTTGACGAGAAGAAGAAGGTCTACTAGTGTGCTGGTGCCCACTGGCCCTGAGTGGACCCGTACCTCCTTACGTATAGGATATAGCAAAAAACGAGAGGTCACCACATCCCAAATGTCCGACGACAAGTGCCCCGTCGACCACACGAAACGTGCGGCGTGGATGGAGAAGATGGGCGGCGCGCTGCCGGTGCCGCCGCCGGAACCGGAGCAGCCACTGTGCCCGGTCGACCACCTGACCAGATCAACCTGGATGAGTAATCTTCCTCTAGCCAAAACCAGCGTGCCGGAAGCAGTGGAGGTAGACAAGGGGTGCAGCTCGGAAACGCTAGCAGACGACCCGAGCTACAAGTCCAAGGCCAATTTGCCCACGGAGCGTGAGGTGAGCTCGATCCCACGCACAGACACGCGGGCCAACTGGATCTACCCGTCGCAAAAGCAATTCTACGAGGCCATGAAGCGCAAGAACTGGTCACCCGAGGCCACGGACATGCAGACCGTGGTCCCCATCCACAACCACGTGAACGAGCTCGCGTGGCGCAACATCTTGAACTGGGAGAGAGCGTACCTCGACGAGTGCGAGGCTAAGTGCGGCGGCATCTCGCTCACCAGCTTCAAGGGCGACCTGAAGAAGCTCACGCCGCGTGCGTGGTTCAAGCTGGCCGTGTTGGGCCAGGAAAAGCCGTTTGACCGCCACGACTGGTTGGTCGACCGCTGCGGCATCGAGGTGCCCTACGTGATCGATTTCTACGGCACCAACGCGGGCGTCTACGTGGACGCGAGACCCAAGGTCAACTCGTGGGAGGGGCTCAAGCTCCGTGTGAACCGTGCGTTCGGCTGGGCCTAGGCACTCTTGTATATATTCCGGTGCCATTGCATACTCTAAGCGGACCTCGTCCTCGCTCTGACTCCCTCTATAGCACACTCTTCCTCTACTGTCATCTGCCTGATGTTACACTTGCTTCGTTGTGGTGTATTCGTTATATGTACAGCGCGGCTTATCTGCCCATGAACAGACCAGACTGGCCCAACTTCTGCATGTTCTCGCCCACCTGGACGTTGGTCTCGAAGTACTTGGACACGCATCTGTCCAAGCAGAGGGCCTCCTGCTTGTTGAGGTCGCCCTCGCCGTAGGATCTGTTGATGCACTTGGCGTGGCACTGCTCGACCAACGAGTTGAACATGCCCGTGACCATGTCCAACTCAGCCTCAGCGGCCTTGATCTTTTGCTCCGAGGAAACCTGGGGTGCTCCACCTAAACCGAACATCTGTGATAAAGAGTAGCGTCGGCAGTTGGGTTGCGCTCGTTGCAAAATTTTCCCACTGGCAACTTGCTGGTGCACGGGTGCGCGCCCCCGGATTTTTATATACCAGGGAAGATAAGGTGGAAATGCCCTCCCAACAAGATCGTCTGCGTGCCGAGCTCCTCCTGTAACTTGCCAAAGTCCTCGGCATTCTCGGGAGCAAACTCAGCCATCCCGTGACAAAGCGTCAATTGCTTGTTCACTATGGAGAAGGCCCCGCCGCTCAAGCACAACCTCGCGTTGCGCATGAACTTGTGCTTCATGAGCACGTCCATGGCATCGGGCGTGATGGTCTCGGTGAGGTCGTAGAAGAACCGGCTGAACCGCCACACTTGCGTGTTGAGGTTGAGCACGGGGAGCCGGAGGAGGTTGGTGTTGGTTGACGAAAACAGGAGTTTCGCAACCCGCGTCACGTCAAATCGGTCGCTTTCGTAGGGCACCTTGTCAAAGTGGCGGAGGTAGTCGTTGCCGAACCCGCCAACGAAGATCAAGTAGTCTTTGCCGTCGACGGTATACTGCATGGCCTTGTGGTGGCAGCACCGTAGCTCGGCCTCAACCAAGGTCGGGTCTTCGACCTGTGTCTCAAGCAAGAGTTTGTCGGTGAGCTCGTCCTCCCACGGTTTTTTGGGGAGGTCGTAGTAGTCGAATGCAAACGTCAGCATCTTCAGCCACGAGCCAGTGCCAAAGTTGAACACGAGGAAGTCGCTGTAAACGTTCTTGTCCTCGTCCACACCTCCTTGAATGATCAAGCTCTTGTCCTCAAAGAATACGTCACCATTTGAGTTCTTGCTTGACTTCATGGTGGACTGTCCACCTGCCGATAAAATGTCTGAAATATTGGAAAATGACTTGCCGGAATCCGAGTCGTTGTACACATCGGGCTCTTGGTTCACGGCACAAATGTCTGCTCCACGCACAGTGTCGCCCATAATGCACGCAAAGTAGCCTCTGGGTTTGGGCCACAACTCGTTCGGTTTAGGGACGACAGTGAAGATCAACGCTTCGGGGTGGAACTTGCACCGCCGCGGGTCGTCCATGATGAGCTCTATTTTGAGAACTTCGTTGGTTGCTCTGAATTTCTGGACATTGTTCTCGTCCTTCTCAAGGTAAAAGCCACCGAAAATGTATACGCATACAGAGAGAACGCCCGCTTTCAGCGACTCGTTGAGAAGCATTCTCCGGTAGCTTGCACTGTCCACGGATTCGACAGGCGATGTAGATGCTGGAGGGCTCATTTTTCTGCCCAAGTTAATTGGCTGTGTCGATGCCTTGGTAGGCTGCGGGCTTGCGATGGTGCTTGCGGTGAAGCCGACCGTGCTGCCCGAAGAGTCCGTTTCCGGAGAGGTGTCTGGCAGCAGAATGGCCAACTGCGACGACTTCTTTGTCTGCACCTGCGGGGACGTTGGTCTGCTGGTCTGTCGCGTCTGGGTTCGATGCTGTTTGACTTGCGCCAGGTAGTTGCTTTGCGAGCTGTGGTGAGCATTCTCGTTCCTGGAGTTGCTGTTGGATCTGTGGAACAACTTGGTTGACTTCAGAAACATGGAGGTGACCTTTTGCGTTGCTCCGCCCGGGTTCTGTGACTTCGAGTCTGTGGATCTCGTCGAGCTCTTTGCCGACACTGTGGAGCTGCTGGAAATGGTGGAGCGAGACGACTCCGTGCTGCGGGTTGACTCGGTGGTGCGGGACTCCGCTGTGCGCGTGGACAGGTTGCGGTTGACCGGGGTGGAGGGCTGCAGCAGAGCTGCAACGGAGGACGTCTTCTCCTTTGCTGTGGCCTTGGAAGACATCAGCGAGCTGAGGTCGTTTTTTATGCCCATGCCGGCAAAATTTCCCGTGGAGGACGTGGACGTGGCAGTCACGGGCAGCATGATGTCCGGCTTGGGGTCGGTGATGCCGAACTGGCTGGACACCATGAAGGCGCCCAAGAGGCCCTTGAATGCGTAGTCCAGTTTGGAGCGGAGCTCGACCTTGGAGAACTTCATGCGGCGCACGTCGAGGATGTAGCCGTGCCTGTTGAGCTCGATGCTCTTGTGGACGATCCAGCGGTTGATGTCCTCCCTGTATGTGACGGAGTCGACCTTGACCTCGTAGCCGCCGGCAAACAAGACCTGGTGGCTTGAGATCTGGGTGCCGCGCACCTCGCAGAGGCGGGCCGGGTAGGTGTCGCCGAAGGTGGACAAGTCGTGGGCGAACACGGTGCTTCTGGTCGGGTTGAAGCTGAGGAAGGTGAAGTTCTGGCACATGGCCGGAGACATGATCACCTCCTTGTTGACGAAGGGCGGCATGTCGCACGCGAGGTGCACGGACACGCGGGACAAGTCGGTGCTGCGCGGGATGCCCAACTGCTTCAAGCCGGCGCCCGGGTCCACGCGGAAGCCGCCGAACATGTACGTGACCTCGCCCACCTCGAAGTGCGCCTGGTACACGTACAGCGAGAGCCCCTGGGGCGGCTGGCGCCCCGGCACGGTGTAGGAGAATGCAGGGAAGTGGAGCAAGCCCGAAAAGGGCAGCGCCTGGTCGTCGTTCTTGAAGGAGGCCTGGTACTGCGAGGGCTCGATCGGGCCGTCCATCTCCGTGCTGCGCTCGCTCAGCAGCCGCGTCTTTGCCGGCGGGTGCGTGGTCACCTCGGCCATCGACACCATGGGCAGGAAGTAGCTGTCGCTGGACTTGGCGGCGCTCAGCTTCTTGAGCGCCAGCTCGTGTGCGGTGTAGCTGATGACGGAGTAGAAGCGCTGCGGGCCGTGGGTCCAGTGCGCATTGTGTGCCGCGATAAAGTTTCGATCTCGCTCGGACTGCTCCTGGAGCCGGTGGAAGTCGTAGTAGTCCAGCTGCTCCGTGCTGGACATGGCGGGGTGGGTGGTTGTGTGGCTGGTGTGGCTGGTGCGGCGGGGCAGCAGATGCGGGGAAATTGGCAGGCGGCGGTGGCGGCGGCAACGCAGAGGCACGGGTTCTGGCGGTTTCGGTGCTCGGGCTGGAGCAGGCGTGGCGCTCCGGGTATGGTGGAGGTGCAGCTGGTTGGATCTGGGTGAGGTGAATGCCCCTGGCTGTGTGCAGGCCGCGCTCCGCGGAGCGAGCCAAGCGGTATGTGCTCCCTGGCGCATGGAGAGTCCGGTTCTGTGTAGGCGGTTGCGTGCGGGCGGCCTGTGTAGGTGCGGCGTGGGTAGCGCCGCTCGGCGCCAGCTGCCCGAATCGGACGATATTTGTGCAAAGGCGGCCGTTGGCTGCGGCGATCTCGCCTGCTGCAGGTTGTATCTTCCGCTCTCGGACCACATGCGCAGGTTCCGGAAAACGGGAGATGTTGGCATCGTTGGCCGATCGTGTTGGCATCGTTGGCCGATCGTGTTGGCATCGTTGGCCGATCGTGTTGGCCGGCTCAATCGTTCATAACCATGCGCCATGGGGAATCGCACATCTACAGGCAGTAGTCTACAGAGTCTATTCCATCGCGTCATACAGCCGTGACATACAGCCGTGGCATACAGCCGTGTGATACAGACTGTCATAATCTGTCCTACGTTATCGTGCCATACAGCCGTGTAATAATCTCTCCTACAGTTAGTGTCATACAGCCGACACAGACTGTCAATCTCCCACAGTTAGTGTCATACAGCCGACACAGACTGTCAATCTCCCACAGTTAGTGTCATACAGCCGATATAGACTGTCAATCTCCTACAGTTAGTGTCATACAGTTAGTGTCATACAGCCATACAGACTGCCAATCCTACAGTTCTCGTGTCATAGTCTCGTTCGTAAGTCATATGGCTAGTCGATGATCGACTCGTCGTCCTTCTCAAGCAACTGCTCCGTGTGCTCGGTGCGGCCCGTCCCCGCGAGCGGGAGCCGCGCGTAGTACGTGTTCACGTAGGGCAAGAGGCCCTTGTTGTAGCTGTACAACATCAACGCCTCCATGAAGATCGTCAAGAACAAGAAGATGAGCGTGATCACGCCGAACGACACCAACGACGTGCGCCCCGGGAAGTGTGCGCCCGGCCGCACCGCCACGTTGTACGCCGACGTGTAGCGCGTGTAGAGCCGGATCACCTTGAACAACACGTACACGCAGCCGCCGACGTAGCAAAGGGCGGTGAACGCCGTGAGGTACATCAGCTCGCGCGTCGCGGCAAAGTCGCTGGCGAAGAGCACCACGAGCGTCAACGGGAGCATGCAGCAGGTCAAGATGAACTCGCGCGAGGTCTTGTTGTCGATCATGATGACGATGAATTGCACGGTGAAGCCCAAAAAGAAGAAAAAGTCAAAGATGAGCAAGCTGCGGTGCACCTGGAAGTACGTATAGAGGCGCTTGATCTCGAAACTGGCGCCGATCTTCTTGAAGCGGAACCACCGCACGTTGCGCCACAAGATGAAGTAGATGAGGAGCACCTGGAGGAGCAACGTGATGCCCAAAACGGCAATCACCGCGATGTTGGTGGCCTTGGTCGCGGTCTGCCACGCGTGGAGCAGCGCCAAGTTCAACTCCGTCAGCACCTCCTGGTACTGGATGCCCGTGTACACCAACATGCACGCGTAGAACACGCAGAGCATCGAGAGGAGGAGCATGTTCTTCGTGTGGAGCCCCACGATGGTGATCACCACCTGGTACACGGCGGAGAAGATGAAGAGCGCTAGGAAAATGGCCATCTCGAAGTACCGCAGGTCCACGTTGAACGACTTGCGGTGCACGGTGATGGCGCCGAACATGAACGCCTCGAGCGCCAACTCGAGCGACGCCGACACCACGGAAACAATGAGGAAAACACGCAGCCCGAACCGGAACTTCTTGTCGGACGTGTCTTTCGCCGTGGTCTGGTAGTCCGGGTACTCTGCCGCTTGCAGCGCGGCCTCGACGACGGCCACGCTGTCGTCGCTGTCCATCTGGTCAATCACCGTGGTGGGCGCTGGGCCGAATCGGGAAGTGGGGACGTTGGCATACTGGAATAGGTTGTCTGTGCTGGTGGAATGTAGACTCATGAAGTAGGTGGTGAGTGTTGAGGGAGTGTGGAATGTAGGGAGGAACGGGGTAGGAACGGGTAGGAATGGAGGGAATGGGTGGGAATGAGTGTTGTAATGTAGGTTAAAGAAAGTGGCCTAGTGGATGGTTATATGGAGTCGTTTTCATGACGGCATGCATTGTAGCCGCGCACTATTGTTAGACGAACCAGGCTGGGCCATGATCACGGATTACGCACGATCGTGACGCTAGCCGCGCGATGCAGCGCTAAAGAGCCTCGGTGCATTTGCCGGCGTGTTCCGTAAATTTGCCGGCATGATCCGGTGCTGCTGCGGCTGTGGCACCAAGGCTTATCACCAAAGCTTACTGCGCACATGACCTGCGGCTCATCGCCCTCGGCGCGCCGTTACGCGGCTAGTTGCCGAGGCCGAAGCAGCCACTTGTGCGGCCATTTGTGCAGCCATGCGCAGCCATTTGTGTAGCGTTTGCACAGCCAGTCTGTTTAGAGCCCCGCGTAGTCCGCGGCCGGCTCCTCTAGTAGCCCCTCTGCCTCCTCCGAGAGGTCCAACCACGTCACACTGGCGAACGCCGCGTCCGCCGCACTGGCCCGCTTCAACTCGCCCACCTTGGCTTCCTCCACAAGCAAGCACACGGCGTCGTAGCCGCCCGCGCCAGGCACAACGCCGCCGAGACAGCCCGGAAGCGCAGCGCACTTGTCCAACAACGCCGTCTGCGGCGCGGGCTCGATGTCTGCGCCGGAGCGTCTGGTGAGTTCCTGGAGCGCCGTGCGGATGGCCGCGATGGCGCGTGCCACGGGGCCAAAGAGCGTGCCATTGCGCACGCCGTTGGCGTACTCGGCCGCGTTGTCCGCATGCAACGCCAGAAGCGCCGCCAACGCACGCATGAAGCTCTCGTTGGCCGCGTTGAGCTGCGCGTAGAGCTCGCCGCTGTGCGGGTCCGCCTGGCGCCACGCAAGCACCTGCAGCACCAACTTGGGTGTTTCGGAGCCGCCGTTCACGTCGCCCATGAGGAGGCGCAACCCGGGCGGCACGGAGCACTGCGTGTGCACCATGTCCCACTCGGCGTCGGCCGTTTTGCGCACGGCAGCGCAGAGTGCCGGTGTTGGCGGCTGGCCCAAGAGGTGGTTGATGGTGCTGGGCGGAAAGCGCCGGTAGACGATCGAGCCGTACACCGCCGCGGCCACGTCGAAGCCGGAGCCGATCTTGCCCTGCGCGTCGCAATGGGCGATCTGGGCCACGTTGTGGATCACGCGGCGCAACTCGCCGGGCGGCTTGTCCAACAACGTGCAGAGTAGAGCGGTGGTGACCACCGCCACGAGGCCCGCGGACAGCCCCATGCCCGTCTTGGCCACGCGCTCAATCGGGCGGCCGTGGTAGAGAAACGCCCTTTTCCCGTTCGCCGAGCGCCGCTCGCTCGTGTTCTCCTGGGTATGGTAGCCCGGGTCCAGAAACAACGTGATCTCGATCGCCGGGACCGTAGCGGGCTGCACGTAGTTCAACACGGTCTGCACGGCCGCGTGCAAGAACGGGTTGTGCCTGCCCTCGCTCTCGGTGGCCACGTTGGCCGCCACGGCGTAGCGCCAGTGGCCGTCGAACTGCGGCGACGAAACGGTGATGGCCAGAGGGCCGTCTGCCGAGGCCACGCGGGCGTGCATTCTGCTGGAGAGCGCCGTCACGTAGGCGCTGTACTCGGGGTCGAGCACCAAGTAGCCGCCGGCCATCATGGCCTTGCCTGGGGCACCGAAGACGCGGGACATGTCGCGATGTAGGATGAATGTGAAATACGAGAAGTAGCGATGAATGGGGGAATGAAATGGAGAGGACGAAGAATGAAGATGAAGAATGGATGGAGAAGAGGAAGGGCAGAGTAATTTGTGGCTAGAGCTAGTTCCAGTGTTAGCTTGTATGTCTGTAGGTAACTTCTTGTCGATATCGGCTGATAGTATGGGCAGAGCGAGAGTAATGCCACTTGCTCATCGATTCAACCATACCAGGGAATCGCTGTATAGCAGTCGTTGTGTAACCGGTGCTCATTGGACCATTGACCAAAGATCCACAATCCCACCAAAGATCCACAATCCCACCAAAGATCCACACTCCCACCAAAGATCCACAATCCCACCAAAGATCCACAATCCCACCAAAGATCCATCAAGATCCATTGCAACATCCATTGCACCACCATGGGTCCACTCGAAGGTTATTTGAGTACCACGTAATGTCATATAAACACTCATTCAAACCATTCCATAGAGTTGGATTATGACTGTCTAACGGGTGAGTCACGACCATCCACCCACCGTGTCAACACAATTGCATCTAGGTCTAAGCTATTCACCCACATTGCAAGTCGTTGCTAGCCTTTGCTAGCCTTTGCTAGCCATCCACAACTGTATTGCTTCATGAGTAGTCTTCGCGTTCGCATTCTGACATCGCGCATCATGTCACTACAGCAGACCAAAACCGTCGGCATCATCGGGCTCGGCGACATGGGCGCGTTGTACGCGGCCCGCTTCGCCAGCGCCGGCTGGACCGTGGTCGGCGCGGACCGCGAGGACCGCTTCGCCGAGACCCAGGCCAAGTTCGCCAACGCCAACTTCACCATCTTGCCCTCGGGCCACCACGTCTCGCGCCTCGCGGACTACATCATCTACAGCGTGGAGGCCGAGAACATCGGCTCCATCGTGCAGACGTACGGCCCGTCCACCAAGGTGGGCGCCATTGTGGGCGGGCAGACGTCGTGCAAAGCGCCCGAGATCGCTGCGTTCGAGCAGCACGTCCCGGGCGACGTGGACATTGTGCTGTTGCACTCGTTGCACGGGCCCAAGGTGGACACCACGGGCCAGCCGTTGGTGCTTGTGCGGCACCGCGCCAGCGACGCCAACTTTGCGTTTGTCGAGCAGTTGGTGCTGTGCCTCCGCTCCAAGGTGGTGCACCTCCTGGCCGCCGAGCACGACCGCATCACCGCGGACACGCAGGCGGTCACGCACGCGGCGTTTCTCTCCATGGGCGTGGCGTGGAAGGAGATCTCGCAGTTCCCGTGGGAGACGCCGCGGTGGGTCGGCGGCATGGAGAACGCCAAGATCAACATCTCGCTCCGCATCTACTCCAACAAGTGGCACGTGTACGCGGGGTTGGCCATCACCAATCCGCTGGCGCACGGGCAGGTGCTCCAGTACTCCAAGTCCGCCACCGAGCTCTTCACGCTCATGATCCAGGGCAACAAGCGGCAGCTCCGCGACCGCTTGCAGCGCGCCAAGGAGTACGTGTTCCACCACAACCCGGACCACGAGCTGCTCTTGCTCGACGACGCCATCTTGGAGCGCTTCCTGTTGAGCAAGGTGCCGCCCGGCGGCAAGCAGCCCAACTCGCACCTCTCGCTCTTGGCCATCGTCGACAGCTGGCACAAGCTCGGCATCGTGCCCTACGAGCACATGATCTGCTCCACGCCGCTCTTCCGCATTTTCTTGGGCGTCACGGAGTACCTCTTTTGCACGCCGGGGCTTTTGGAGGGCTGCATCGACGTGGCGGTTTCCGACGCGGCGTTCCGCCACGACGACTTGGAGTTCACCTTCGCCGCCCGCCGGTGGGCGGACATCATTGCGCGGGGGGACTACAAGTTGTACAAGGAGATGTTTGAGGAGACGCAGCGGTTCTTCATGCCGAAGATGGCCGAGGCAAACGCGCTCGGCAACGAGATGATCAAGACCATTCTCGAGCGGGTGCGCGAGCGCGGCGAAGAGTAGCGTGTGACTCACTGAAGAGTGAGAAGCTCGTGAAGACGTGAACGAGTAACGACTTTGATCGGCAGCAACTCGGTGGTCACTCTTAAAAGCTTCGTCTGAGCATGAAGCATGATCCTGGCAAGCCATGGAACTCGCAGCCCATTTCGATGAAGCTTATCGACAGAGGCTGTGAGATATCAGCACATTCGAGATCAACAGCTTATTCGAATAAGTGGCATTCGAATTAGCTCAGTCGGATAGATAGTTCGAATAGATAGCTTCAATGGATCGATCGAATAGATAGCTCGAATAGATGGGTCGAATAGCTCGAATAGATAGCTCGAATAGATAGCTCGAATAGATAGCTCGAATAGTTAGCTTCAATAGATAGATCGAATAGATAGATCGAATAAGTAGCTTCGATAGCTCGAATAGATAGCTCATAGATAGCTCGAATAGCTAGATCGAATACTTAGCTTCAATAGCTCAAATAGATAGAATAGATAGTACTTCCATAGCCCTTCGTGCCAGTCACTACGCATCCGTAGTCAAGTACGTATATTATGCTACAACTGCTCGTCCTTGATGACGTCCATCAACCAGTCCAAGCCCTCGGTCAAGCCCTCGCCGCGCACGGCGGACGAGGCGACGATGCTCCAGCTGCGGTCCTTCAAGTCTGTTAGGCTGAGCGCCTGCGACACCTCAGCCGCGGTCAACGCGCCCGGCTGGTCCTGCTTGTTGGCGAACACCAAGAGCGCGCTATCTAGCAACTCCTCCTCCTTCAACATCATGTGTAACTCCTTGCACGCAATGTCGATGCGGTCCTTGTCGGTGGAGTCCACCACGAAGATCACCGCCGCGGTGTTTGTGTAGTAGCAGCGCCAGTACGGGCGGATCGACGTCTGGCCGCCCAAGTCCCAGATGTTCAACGTGAGGTTCTTGTACTTCAACGTCTCCACGTTGAACCCGATGGTGGGCTTGGTGGTCACCACCTCGCCCATCTGCAACCGGTAGAGGATCGTGGTCTTGCCCGCGCCATCCAACCCCAAGATGAGGATCCGGATCTCCTTCTGCACGCCCCAGAGCTTGGAGAAGATGTTGGTGAAACTGAACGCCTGGCCCATGGTGTGCGGTGTAGTTGTCTGGTGTGAGTTGAGCCGAGGCAGTATGTGCACGCCGGTGCAGACTACGAGTAGCACGCGTGGTCTTGGCAGGGATTGGTGATTTGGCGTGTTACTGATGGGTGGTGTTACGGTAATGGTGGGCTTATGGCGTTGTGGTTTAATGGCGTTGGGGTGGGTGCTGTGCTGGCTGCGGCCTCATGCTCGGAGTCCCGAAACGGCCTGTAGCGTCATCAGTGCAGTGCCACCGATGGCGACACGTACTGATTCGTACTGATTTCTGGCTGAAAGGCAGCAAAGTCTTTGGAAGTGTATGAGTTGTCCTAGCGTAAGCTGAGCTCGGTGGTGTGGTCGATACCTTAGATATGACCCTACGTACTCGTGATATACTAGTAGACACTCGTGATAACTAGCAGACACTCTTGATATACTAGTAGACACACGATATACTACACTGTGCTACATCTCGTAGCCGTCTCGTGATACAGCTCGGACGACTCGCTATGTAATTGTTCTGTTATCCCACTCGGATACTGTCGGCGTAGTGGTGGACATGTCTATCACGCCTGGAACCTACAAGGAGCCTTACAGTGGACATCATAACTCACTCAATTGACAGCAATCCGCCGTTTCCACGGTCTCTCCACGTAGGCTAGATTCCCGGCAGTTTACGCAGTTCGGTGGTTTACTCTGTGGGGTGCGACATGACCACTCCCACTACACTCTTCTAACAACCACCACCTACACCACACTACACCACACCAAGCACCACAGCAAAAGCCCCTACACCACCATGGAACCCAGAGGCATCTTGAGAAACAAGGACGAGGGCTCGCCCCCGCAGCCCGCCGAGGCCCAGCTCGACCGCCAGGAGGTGATCCGCAACACACGCTTGAACGCCCAGCTAGCGGCGGAACTGAGCCGCGGCGACGCCATCCGCGCGCAGATCGCGGAGGCGCGGTCCAAAGAGGGCAACGGCGCCTCGCACGACCACTTGAAGTGGGACGAGATCAACCTCTACAAGACCGAGCAGGAGAAGGTGGCCACCATGAAGATCGACGAGCCCAAGACCCCGTACGAGGGCGGCTTCGACCCGACGGGCGAGTACTACCGCGAGGACGGCGACGGCGACGAGCCGAACGAGGACATCCCGGACTTTTCGTTGGGCGAGGGCCAGTACGACGACGAGGCCAACGGCGCGGCCAACGGCGCGGCCGACGACGAGAAGGACGAGGTGGAGGAGGAGAAGGAGGAGGAGAAGCCGTTGCTGGCGGAGGAGAGACACCGCAAGTTCGAGGAGATGCGCAAGGCGCACTACCACAACGCTGCGGTGCCGCTCAAGCACAAGGTGGATGTTCCGGATGTTTAAGATAGCCGGAGCACTTCATTCCGAGCCCGGGCAATTACGTTGGCTAGTCAATGCATGGCTGCAGTCCAGTGAAGTAGATGTTGCTACGAATCTACGGTGTCTAAGACGAACCAAGGCAGTCCAAGGTCAAGGTTCCATGAGTCGATGAGTCGAAGAGTTGAAGAGTCGAAATCAGGACAGTTCAAGGCAGTCTAAGACGGGTATGTTCAGCCCAGCATAGTCAGGCGTAGCATGTCCAAGGTCTAAGATGGACGTGATGGGTACAGACCATGAACAAGTACGCTGAGTGTGATACGGTTAAACAGCGTTCGTGTATACGAGATTATTTGTTCAATGGCGAAGCAGTGACTATCGCTCGTCGCTATGTAGAGCTGCAAGCGACCTTTGATGGCTACATGGCTAGTTAGGGCTGCCTAGTGGTAATTGCTCGTACGTATCGCTACTCGGTACCTCGATGACCTTGTGGCCTAAGCAAAGTACTTCAAGTGGGCCGCCGAGAGCTTGCCCGCACCGGTCAACTCGCCCACCACGCCGACAAACGCCTCCTTCACCGCCGCCGCGTCGCCAGACACCTTCGCCGCGAGCGCCGACAACTGCAAGTCGTCCACCTTCTCGAGCAACAACTCGATGTCCGCGTCGATGGCGTCGGCGTTGCCCGCGTCGCCAAAGTAGTCCTTGTCCTTGCCCGCACCACGCACCGCTCTCTTGTTCTTCTTCTTGGCGGACTTGGCGGCCTCCTTGGCCTTCTTGGAGTCCGCGCGCAACGCCGCGGCCTCCTCGTCGGCCTTCTTCTTGGCGGCCTCCTCCTCGGCCTTCTTCTTGGCCGCCTCCTCGGCAGCCTGTCTGGAGCCGGCCTCCTTCTCCCACTTCAAGCGCTCCTTCTCCTTCTTGGCCGCGTCCTTGAACTGCTTGATGCGCGGGTCCTCGGCCTGCGCGCGCTGCACCATCTCGATGAGCTTCTTGTTGTCCTCCACCTTCAACTTCTTTCTGTTGCTGATGTTCTTGCGCTCGATGTAGCGCTTGTGGTCTCTGTTGGCGGTGTCGTCGGGCACGTCCTCGTCCTTGAACTCGAACGTCTTCCACGAGTCGAAGCTGCCCCAGAAGCGGTAGAACGCGTCCACCTCGTCCTTGGTCAGGTTGGCGTCACCCAACAACGGCACGGGCTGCTTCTTCGAGAAGTGCGCGTGGCTCGCGAACACGGGGCCCCACGCCTCGAAGAAGTCGTACTGGCCCTTGCCGGGCGCCTCCACGGTCGCGTGCTCGTCCACGGAGTCGAACTGCTGTCTCTTGGTGGGGTCCAACATCACCTCGAACGCCTTCTGGATGATCTTGAAGAAGCCGTCCTGGTCCAAGCCGCCGGCCGCGGACTTCTTGTCCGGGTGGTGCTTCAACACCTGCTTGCGGTGCGCCCGTCTGATCTGGTCCTCGGTAGCGTTCCATCTCAAGTGCGAGAGCCCCAACACCGCGTACAAGTCCGCCTCCTTCCACTCGCGCGGGTCGTGGGCCAACAACTCGGCGCTCTGCTCCTCGTCGCCCAAGTCGTCGTCCGCGTTGTCCTCGATCTGCTTGACGTTCTTCTCCGCCTCGAGCTTCTCGAACTCGGACCAGGTGTGGCCACGCAACGTTCTCGTGGCGTGCGCGAGGAAGCAGCGGCCCACGGGCTCGATGGGGCGTCTCACGGGCGCGGAGAAGGTCTTGACAGACTCGAAGGCGGGCGTTTTGGGGGCCTGGAGGGCGGGGAGCACGATAGACATGGTGGTTAAAATTTGCAATGAGATGGGTACAGGAAAGAGTAGGACAGCGGAGAGAAGCACCAAGCAGAACGCTTTGCAAGATCAAAAAACGCTTTGCGAGAGCAAGCAGAACGCTTGTCCAAAAGCATAGATGAATCGTAGGTATTTTGTTGCTCTTTCCTCAGCTTGCTTTCATGGTTGGCGTTACTTGGGCCACAACGCAAGAGAAACGGAGGACCAATTGGAGACAGAGAAGACTAAGAGAGACAGGGAGAGTATGAGAGAATGAAAGACGTAATTAGTAGCGTGTATTGGGTCTTGGTTCATTTTCGGATTTGACTGCTGCAAGGTTGTCTGACGGAGCCAAATCAAAACGAACAAATGGTCGATTAATGTGCTAGAAATAGCCCGAAGATCATCAAGCTTTCTTCTTCGGTTACACTTTTTCGGTTACACGGCCAGGTAATTGAGGTTGTGGCTTGGATCATTTACGTACTCTTAGTTATGCTGGTGCTGGCTAATGAGGTGCGCTGGGAAGAGGCACATACCATTTCAGTACCATTGGTTGTAGCTGGTTGGCTGTCAGCTGCAATTAGCTCTTACGATGCCAGAGCGAATAAATGCCGGCTTCTGTCTGATGTCCCATCAGCGTGCTAGGTTTCTAATGAAATGCTTCTATTGCTGTGATCTAACTTTTGACTATAAGGCGGGCTCGGCCCAGCCCAGAAATGAATTTACTGCGGCGTCATGGAGAACGTGGCCCGGCCCCTCTTCGCCGCATTGTCCTCGGCAAGCCCCGCCAAGTTCGTCGACGAGACGTTCCGCGAGTTTGCTGGCGACGAGTTGTTCGACGACACCCGCGAGCTGCTGCCCCGCAAGTTGAACGAGCTCAGCCCGCGCGACAACATCAGCCGGTTGCGCGAGTTCGCCAACGTCGACGTCACGGGCGGCGACTTCGACGTGTTCTCCTCGAACCGGCGGTTGATCTCCGCCAAGTCGATGTGCGACCCAGGGAGCGGGGGCAAGTACGCCGGCGCCAACGTGTCGTCGACACTCGACTTGACCGCCTCGTTGTAAGAGGGCACCCGCGACAAGTACGTTTCGGAGCCCGCGCGGGACAAGTGGAGCGGGGGCGACATGATACCGGGCGTCAGCACGTCCGATGCAAAGTTGCTGTGGCCGACGGGCCCGCTGTGGGTGTTTGCTGCGCGGGGGCGGAAGTAGTCGCCGCCCTCCGAGTCACCGTCCAAGTTGAAGGTGGCACGCTGGAGCGATGGTGTAGAACGGCCCTCCATGGACTCCTGGAGCTGGCGCTGGATGCTCAATTGGCGCAAGTTCTCCGTCAACTTGGCAGTGTCAATGCTGGACATGGAGAACTGCAGCACGTCGCCGGCAGGGCGCGATGAATGGATGCTTCTGGGTGTAGCGCTGCCCGACAGACGAGGCGACTCGATGGGCGACACGTCCGACCACAAGCGGTCGTACACGTGCTGCTCGTACATGGGAGGAGCGACCAAACCTGTGAACGACAGCGAGGAGTGGTGGTTGGAGCGGAGACCGCCTTCTTCCGATTGTCCAGCCGCAGCCAAGTTCGTGGCCGAGGCGTTTTGGGAGTCCGACGAAAAGAGCACTTCTTCAGGCTCGTTTTCCACGTGGTCAAGCGACCCGGCGTCGCTCTCGTCATCTTCTGTGCGAGCACGCACGGTCACAAATGGCGAGATGAAGAGCTGCACGGGCAACGAGGCACGGAGCTCAGACGTGTGGCCGTCTGGGTTGACCAACCCAATGACAAACTTCATCTTGTGGCGCACCTTCAAGTGCTGGCCAATGTCGCAGTCCTGGGTGACCTTGGACAAGCTGACGGGGAGCCTGATGAAGGTGGTGATTTCCCACTTGTCCATGTGGAAGTTGGGGTCGTCCTCCTTCGGGCGGGGGATCAGTTTCTCCACTATGACACGCTCGCCCTGCTGCGGGGGCGGCAAATAGCCCACGTAGGAGTACATCTCGACCAAGGTCATCTTGATGTCGCCCAACTGCAAGCCCTTGAGGAGGGGCACAAGCATCAAGCTGACCGGAGTGCCCAGGCCAATCGCGAGCGCACGCTGCGGGATGCTGATGGAGTACTCGACCTTCTTGGGCCAGGTGTTGTCCACGGCCATTGTTTCGGAGAGCTCGACGGAGTCGGTGGTCATGGTTCTCACCACGCGGATGTGCTTCTTCGTGACGATCAAGTTGTGGAACTTGCCGCGGTCGATGGTGGCTTCCATCTTGTACACGACAGAGGCGCCGGGAAGGCCCTCCACGGACTCGGGCATGTCGCCGGGGAGAATGGCACTGAACGGGATCTCGTAGTTGCCCAGCACCAACGTGTGGACATTTTTAGCGGCCAAGTTGGTGGAGGACGAGCTGTGCGACGCCGGAGGGCTGAGGTGGGCCAACGACGTGGACGACTTGGAGCGGAAGGACAAGCCGAGGTTTTTGAGCGACGCGGTGGAGCCCTTGAGCGAGCTCAGCTTGGACATGGCCAACGCCTGCGGGCGCGAGTTGCCCTTTTCGGGCAGCCCCGCGGTGTTCTCGTACAAGTTGGTCAAGTACTTGGAAAAGTCGGCGCTGTCCCACACGTGCTCGTACACTTTCTTGTCGAAACGGGCCGGTTTGGCCGACGCGCGCGACGCATTCACGTTGCTGTACTTGATGTGGAAGGTGCCGTAGAGGCGCAACGTGACGCGGCGGATGGTGATTGGCTCCGTCACCGAAAGCGCAATCTTGCCCTCCAAAAACGCAGACGCGGCGTCGTGCTGGTTGCCCTTGAGCACCAAAACGTTGTGGTCGAGATTGCGGAGCCGGATGTCGAAGAGCGACGTCAGCTTGGACGTGGGCTTGGTCTTGACCATGGTGGCGGTGGAGGTACGGGTGGCGCTGTGGTGTGGGTGGAGCGGCAGACTTGGCGATCTACCTGGCGAGATCTATGGCTCTGATAGGCGGGATCGGTGGGGGTGTGTCGCCAAGGTGGGGGTGTGGGGGCAGGTGCCGTGAAACAGCGACCTTACGTAAGCAGCAGAGGGGGCGCTGCAGAGGACAGAGCAGGCGGCTATGGAAAACGGGAGGTGCAGTTGATGGTGAGCGCAGAAAAAGAAACGCCAGCGCTATCAGTGCATCTGGTGCACGTGACCCGGAAAAACCTTACGTGCGGCGCGGAGTGATGGCGCGGAGTGATTGCGCTCCTCTGCGAGTTGTTCCGAAGGCACGCAGAGCAGCATGGGCGTGGGCGGGTGCTCGTGTGGCGGACGCCTAATCGGGTCGTCGGGTGGGCGATTGAAGTGGTGTGTGGCGGTGCAGCGGGCGGAGAGGGGTAGTCACGTGCGAACGTGGCCCGATCTGGCCAGAAACCGCTTCACTAGTGTGTCCATCACCAGGGGATTGTCCTGTTCCGTGCAGCCATCAGACGCGTCTGGCGCTGGTCTCTGGATCTGGCCTGGCAATCACAGCCCTTGCGCCTCACCTTATCGGCGGTGTGCATACAGCGGCGCATGGAAGCACGAGACGGGAGCCAACAATTTCTAGAACGGGCGACATAAGCTACCACAATGGAAACTATAGGCCCCAAATAGAGTCCCGTTTGTAGACGGATAAGGATGCGACAATGTGGTGGACAATCTGCTGTAGTTGCCTCGCAGGGTCCACATTCCCACCCGGGCCGCACAACCAAGGTACCAGACATGCGCAAGACTTGAAACCTGCCAGGAAGTACTATGCTTGCACCAGAAATTGACATCAGGAGAACACGGGAACAAGCCACCAGGAAGAACAAGACGCTCAAGACTGCCAGCACCTGGTGGGCACCGAATCTGTGCTCGGTGCCTCGGCTATCTCAGTCCGTACCGGTAGGCTGAGCAGGACTAGAATGTAGCCGAGCGCTAGGTCTCACTAGCGGAGGCCAGGTGCAGTGCATCGGGCAAGCGGGCCACGAGAGCCAACCAGACCTAGGCGAACTGCACCCGCGGCTTTGTTGGCGGAACAGTGGAAAAATAGCTATTGCGGCAGGCCCGTTGCCAAGTGGCGCCAGGGCCACACCGCGGCGGGCCCAGCGACACGAAACGGGCCGTAGGCACCAGAACCAGCGCGCGTCGTGCGCCAACGCGTCCGTGTGAAACAACAACGGCTGCAGCGACATGTCTGAGCAAGCCCTCGCTGTGCTGGTGGTCCTGCACAGCGCCTCGTAACGCCGACGATCAAGCCGCACCTCACGCAGCAGTTATGTTCATCCACCGCGCCAGTGTCCCACCGCGGCGGCCCAAACGGGCATGGCCCGGGCAAGTGAGACGTCCGCTGCAGCGGCCGCTGCAGCAGCCGCAGGCGGCGATCGCCGGAGCGAGGTGCGGACCACCTCCGTGCAACCGCTCCACGCGACGCGTCGTGCGCCGCTGCCGGTGCCACACACGGCCAGGGGGACCGAACGTTTGCACCACACCCAAAATGTCGATTGGGGACAAGCCAGCGTGCTCCACGGCGCGGGCCTGCAGCGCGGGCCCGTAAACTGGGCAAACACCCGTGCACCGCGCGTCTGGCCATGCACCGCGCTGCACGTAGGTGGCTGGCTCACCGCACCAGTCGAGCTGGTGCTGCTCGCTCGGGAAGGCCAGGCAGCACCCACCGCACATATCTCCATGTGTCCCCCGGCGTCTGCCCGTCTCACCCTGCTTGGCTGGTTAGTGGCGCCCTCTTTCGGTTGCTTTTCTGTCTCTACCCCTGGCCTTATTGCTTGCAGCCCCATATATAACCCAGCCCTGCTGCAACGTGCCCCGGCTGCTGCTCTCAGTGTTCCCCTGCCCATCTCATCTTCCAGGGCCTGGCGTTGCCTTGTGGTATCACACCATGTCCACTCCTTCCCCCACCCCTGCCCGCAGACGCGGCGCCCCGCTGCGAGACGACTCGCTGCCTAGAAACGACCGCGCCAGCCCGTTTTCCGTGGTGTCCCGCCTGTGGAAGCGGGCCCGGCTGGTCCGCGACGCCTTCCCGCCCGCGGTGCGCCGCAGCCTGGGCGCCTACGCGGCCCGCACGCGAAGACGCTTGGCGCTCCGCGTCCACGACGCCGTGACCGACTCCGACAGCGCCAGCGACACCACCAGCGCGGACTCGGACTTGGAGTCCTTGCCGGACTTGACCGACGACGCGTCCGTGTGCCTGCTGCTGCTGGCCACCACGCCCACGAAGCCGCTGTGCCTGTTCTTCGCGGACGCACCTTCTGCTGGCCGCAAGGTGCTTTTCCCCTACCACGCCGAGCGCTTTGTCTTTGGCCACGCGGAGCGCCCGCGCCCGCTGGCGGCGCACACGCTCTTTGCCATCCCCGAGCTCGTGTGCAAAATCGTCACCTACGCCGACATGCTCACGTCGGTGGTGCCGCGCGAGAAGGCGCCCGTGCGGCGCAAGCCGCTCAGCATGGAGCACGCGTTGCTCCTCCACGACGGCAACGCGGCCGGCGCCGCGCGCGCCATGGCCCAGCTGGAGCCCGCGGCGCGGCCGCCCAGCGCCATGCACTCGTGCCTCCTCGTGAACAAGCTCTTTTACCGCATCACCAAGGAGATCATGGGCTCGCGCGTGCACTTTGCCAGCAGCCGGAGCTTCGCGCGCTTCGTGCTGAACCGGCCCGAGTTCTTCCACACGTACCGGCCCACCACCGTGGTGTTGGACAAGTTGTTCCACGCCAAGCAGGCGCTGCTCGACCGCATCGCCCACGTCGACTACACGCAGTTGCAGTGGCTCGAGATCTTCATGTGCCCGAAGCTCCTCCCCGCGGAGAACTTCTTCCACGCGCTGTTGCGCACGCTCATCGTGGCCGGCTCCAAGGTGCTCGACGATGCGCTCTTGACCACCATCGCAGCGCGCTGCCCCAGCTTGGAGGTGCTCGACATCCGCGCGTGCGAGGGCGTCACCGACTACGGCGTGTACAGCGTCGCGTCCAAGTGCAAGAAGCTCACCTCGGTCAACTTGGGCCGCAAGAAGAAGGGCCACTTGATCACCGACCACAGCGTGTGCGCGCTCGTGGGCAACAACCCCAACTTGCACACCGTGGGCTTGGCCGGCTGCTACGTCACCGACCGCCTGATCTGGGAGTTGGCCATGTCCTGCGGCCGCACCGTGGAGCGCCTCCTGCTCAACTCCTGCCCCTACATCACCAATCAGCTGGTGCCCGTGGTGTTGCACCACAACCTCCTACCGCGCCTCACCGTGTTGGAGGTGCGCTTCATCTCCAAGCTCACCAACATGGAGCCGCTCATCACCTTCCAGCGCCGCCAGAGCGCGCGCGGCGTGTTTGTCTTGGTGGAGACGTGCGAGGAGCTCTTGGTGCGCATGCGCGAGTGTGAGCAGCGCATGGACAGCCGCATCCTGGAGCGCATCTTCCAGGACATCTCGGAGTGGGCGAACGCGAAGGATGACGACACGCCGCACGGCGACTTGATACTGTCCCGCCGACAGTTTGCATAATACAGCATACGAGTACGACGCGTAGACAAGCGTAGACAAGCGCAGATACGAAGCGTAGATACGAAGCGTAGATAACGAAACTAGAGGGCAGCGATGAAGGCACTTCACATCAAAGAGCGTTAATTGATGGGTGGTGATGGTGGTGGGTGGTGGTGATTACGCATATTATCTGGCGCGGCCGTTGGGGTGCATAAGCGAGTGAGATGCCCAAAACTGGCGACCCATCTAATTCCATCCAGTCCCTAATCCTGCTATCGCCGCCCCCACATGCCCCGCGATCTAGGCCGATCCCTTCCTCACAATGGCTCTGCGGACAGGCCAAACCTCGTTTCGCCGGGTATGTCCTGCAACACGCCATAGTCCCAGCGCAGTCAGTGTCCCCACCAAACACCACTACAAGGACCGGTAGGGCCGACGGCACTACTTTGTACGTTTCTTCTCTGCCACTGGAGCACCCCGCACGGAATATTGCGGGTGCGGTGCCGCGTCGTGGTGTCACACTGCACCCTGGCGCCGCTGTTTCCCAATGCGTACATCCCGCAAATAGAGCGTCTGCGCATTTCAGCTTCTGCGCAGACGCTCCAGCTGGCCTCAGGTGTGCCATTCTTTTCCACCAGCGTGGCAATTACGTTGTCGGTGACACTACATCGCTCAACATACCATCTACGTCATTCGCTCGTCGCCATCGCTACGTCATCCGCTCGTCATTCATCGCTACGTCATCCATCGCGACATCAACATCGCAAGCTACTAGCCGAGCAGTTGCTGCCATTCACTAAATAGCTACACCAGCTACACTGCTACAACTGCATAGCTACGCCTACCAGCTACACCTCCCATCGCTACACCGCCCTTAGCTACACCTACCATAGCTGCACCGCTGCCACATTCAAATAGCTAGCTTTCGCATCCATGCTGCTCAACTTGCTCGACAGCACGCTCCTCGGCGCCAAGTCCAGCACCCACGCCGGCCCGGTCTACTCGGACAGCACGCCGCACCGCCCGCTGCCGCCCACGGACCCCGCGGTGTTGCGCCAGACCGACTTGAACCAGCCCCGAGCGTTGGCGCACCACGCGTCCAAACTCGACCTCATCGACGACACCACGCTCACGTCGCTCCCGTTGCCGCCGCCGCCGCCGGTGCGGCTCAAGCGCGGCGACCTGGCCGCGCTGAACCTCAGCAGGCGCTCGGCCAGCTCGCACGGCGAGCCGCACCGCAGCGCCGAGCCCGTGGCGGCGGCGGCGGCGGCAACGGGAGCGACGTGGGGCGTGGTGCTCGACGACTTGCCCGACGTCGCGGACGACGCCAGCGCGTGCAGCTACGCGGACGAGACGTTCGAGGCGTCCGAGGACCCGATCGTGTTGGTGGAGGACTACGTCAACGACCGCACGGCCGGTGCGCAGCGCACGTTGTTCCGCAAGAAGTCGCTCGCGAGCTTCAAGCAGCGGCTCCGCGTGCCGCACAAGCGCAGCGTGCCCCGCGAGTGGGGCGCGGCGGCCAGCGAGGACTTGGAGGCGATCTTCGGCAAGATCCCCGGCGCGGACAAGTTGAAGCACTGCTCGCTCTGCGACAAGCCGTTGTACGAGATCAGCTCCATCATCAGCAACCCGGACGCGTCCCAGCCCGTGGCCATGAACACGCTCTACGAGGAGTTTGTCTGCTGGGAATGCATCCACGTGTACGAGCAGTTCCTCAGCGAGCTCTACGCGACAGAGGTGCACGACGCCCAGCACGGCGCGTTTGCCCAGATGGACGACGCCGCCGCAGACAGGCTCTTGCACATGTTCAACGCCATCAAGCACACGTACGAGCCCGCGCCCAAGCGCCAGCGCAAACGCCAGTTTTCCGACGACTTGCTCTCGCGCTTGCACAGCTTGAGCACCTTGTCCGACACGCGCGCCAACGGCAGCGAGTGGCTCGCCCTGTTCCGCTCGAAGCTCCGCTGGCGGTGGGGGCTCGAGCGGCTCTTGCCGAACCTGTTTGGCGAGAAGAGTACCCTTCTGGGGGCCCAAAGATAGCATATAGCATACTTGCATGATTACGAACAATTACGTTACAATACAACTAGCACGTTAATACCAGCACGTAAAGGATATACTCAGCACGTAAAGGATATACTCAGCACGTTAGGATGCACTTGGCACAGAACGTACTGAGCACATACGTCAAGCATCAATGCGTGGTACTATATGCGAGTGCGACATGCATCGCCAGTAGTCGCACCATGCTACGTCTGTTTCTTCGACATGCACACAAACGCCCCCGCAAGGAGTTCCTCTCGCTCGAGGAGTTCGTGTTCCGCCAGAAGGTGTTGCTGACCTACCGCTCCATCATGCGCATCATCTACAAGCACCACGAACGCGCCGATTTGGCCAAGTACGCACGCGATGAGTTCCGGGTCAACGCCAAAGAGACAGAATTGGCCCACCGCAAGTACTTGCTCCACACGGGCATCCGCACGGTGAACGACATGGCCCAGGTGTTCGGCATCAACGCCCGGCTCTGAGTGCTTCTATGAGATTATGAGATTTCTACGACTACCGAATCTTGAACGCAGACCTCGCCAACCCGTCCTCCAACCGCTCAAGCTGCTCCGCGACAAAGCCCTTGGGCAAGCCGTCCACGGCAAACTCCGCCGTCACCTCGCGGAAGAAGTCCATCTCGGGCTTGCTCTGCATGTACGCAACCATGCCAGCCTGGAGCTTCTTCGCCAGCGCGAGGATCTGCGGCTCCTTGGAGAGCGTGCTAATGCTCTTGACCATCTCCAACGTGTCCACGAGGATGCTGTTGGCGCTGCTGGCCAACGGCGACGTTTTGGCGAGAAACTTCAGCTCCACCTTGGCAAAGTCCAAGTTCTTCACCAAAAAGCTCGTCTGCTCGGCCCGGTCCTTGGCGGCGGGGCCTTTGCACACCTTGAAAAGCGCCAAGTAGAGCTTGAACTGGTGCGCCTCGTACGGCGACAATTGCTTGGTGTACGCAGGGTTGCTGAGCCACTTGGTGAGCAACTTGAGCAACTTGGCGCACTCTCCCTCGTTGTCCTCGTTCAAGAGCAACTCCTTCACGAGGTACAACCGCACGTACTCCTTGCCTTTGCGTGCCTCCGCGTCGAACAACGGAAGTGCCTTCACGTGCATGCCGAGCTTGTAGTCGGTGGAGAAGTCCCTGTTGTCGGACACAAAGAACGCGTCGCTCACGATGTTGGCCTTCTCCGTCTTGAGCCAGTCGTGGAAGTACCTGTAGAAGTCGTTGTTCAACATGCGCAGCATGCGCAAGAGGTTCACCACCAACAAATGCAAAGCGAGCGACAGCCGCATCCGCTGCCCAAACGTGTAGATGTCCTCGAGTTTCGTGTAGAGGCCCTTCTTCAACGCCTCCTCCAAGTTGCGCAGCACCTCGCTCTCCGCGGTCAAGTAGAACCGGTAGATCTGCACGAGCTCGTTGAGGTTTTTGGCCGTGGGCTCGAGGTTGAGCTTGTACGCAACGATGTCGTGCTGGACCATCTTGATCTTCAAGTCCTTGTATGTCTTGAGCGACAACTGCGACGCGCTGAGCGTCGAGTAGAGGTTCAAGAGCCACAACTTGATCTTGAAGTTTTCGGGATCCGCCTCGGCAAAGTGCTCGAGCCGCACGACATGCGTGAGGATGCTTTTCGTGGAGAGGTCGCCGCGGAGCAGCTCGATCATCGATGCAATGTACAAGTCCGCCAACTCGGGGTTGTCGAACTTCTGGACCTCGGCCCACTCGACGGGCGTGTGCTGGAGCTTGACCAAGTTCATGAGCGTGGCCGCTTCTTTGGCAGTGAGCAGGTTCATCTCGAGCAACGCCTTTCTCCGCTCCGCAGCGGTGGTGTGGAATTCCTCGGAAAGCTCCACGGTGGAGAGGTCTAGCGAGCAGCACGGTTTGGAGTGGAACTGAAGGTAGTACTTGTCCACAGCCGCAGCAACGCCGTCTCCGTAGACCTTGGCCACCTCGATGTTGGCCATGTAGGCGTTGCGCGAGGTGAGCTCGACTAGCCCGTCCACGTCCAGCCGCGGCATGTCCAACTTGTGCGCTGCCTTGACGAGGTACTTCCACGTGTCGAAGTCGTCAAACTTCGTCACGAAAAGGAGCTCGTGGCACTCCTTGTAGAGGGCGTCCCACAGCGCGGTCTTGTCGAGCGCCTCCAAGTAGAGCAAGACAAGCTCTAGCTGCCGGTGCTGTAGCGGACGCAACACCTCCACCACCCGGTCGTAGGCGCCCTGTTTCGCCAAGATCTGCGCGTAGAGGTACAGCTCGTCGTTTCTCTGCGCAGGGGCGACCTTCTCCACCAAGCCCTGGGCCAACGCGAGCTGCATCAGCCGTTCCTTGTCCAGACTCGTTTCGCAGCCCCACAAGTAGCCCGCCAACGCGGCCCAGAGGGTGTACTGGCGCGAGCTCTTTGCGTGCTTTTGCAAGAGCATCGCCGCACGCTGCAACGTGCGCGTGTCGAACTGCGCTAGCGCCTTGTTGAACCATACAAGTATGAGTTCTGTGCTGGGGTACTTTTTCACGGCGTTCTCGTACACCTCCGTCGCCTGGGGCTTGCACAGAAGCCGGCTGAACGTCTCCGAAAGGAGGTCGAGTGCCTCCGGGTCGCTGGGCACCTTCTCCTTGAGGCTGTTGCACGCTTCAAGCGCTCCACTGGTGTTTCCCGACGCGAAAAGATAGTACGCATTGAGCGCCTGGTAGTACGACTTGTTGGGGAAGCGTTTCAATTTGGAGGCGATTTCGCGGTTTGCCGCGGCCAAGCGCCCGCCGTCGATGGCGCTGCGGATGTCGCTGTCCAACATGGTAGCTGGTGATGGTGGAGTAGGTGGTCCGACACATACGGTTAATGTTCCTGTATACAGTGTCCTGTCCTCGGTGTTCGGCATTGGGGGCATTGTGCCGGGATGAGCTGAGGCGCAGGACGCGTCATGCCTCGTATCTCCGTGAGGCGACATGTCTCCCCCGTGCTTGCTTAACGGAAACTACCGAAGAAAAAACGCCAAGCCGTGTGTGCAGGATGACGGAACCAAGGCTAGTCTCGGCTCCGTGCGCCGCGAAGGAACGCTGCAGAAAAGGGGATGCAAAGGGGAATTGTGCAGAGCGGATGCGATTGCGGTGATCCTCCTGCGTTCCGTGCGTGGGTGAGTGGGGCCATGTCGGAGAAATTATTGTGGCCGCAAAACCGGCCTGCATATCGGACTTTCTCCACTGCCAAGCGTACTGTGTGGTGGGTTGCGAGCACCGGCCGCGATTAGTCCATCCATGCAGCGTGCGAACCCCCACCTTCCGGAGCACCGCCGTGCCCCGCCTCCGCGGGGCCACCACGCACACATGTGGCGCGTGCGGACCCACACGGCGCGGGCTGCCACGGGAACGTGCTTGTGCGTGCAGAAAACGGCGCATGCAACTGTCACTTGTCATCGCGATCATCACGCCGCAGGTCACAAACGGTCTTGGCCCATCTTGGCACACGGGATTGCGGAGCATCTAATCTGCTTATAAATAGAGCCACGGTGCCACGATGTGGGCTGACAAACAATGTCACAGCGGTCATCTTTGCAAGACATGACTGAAGAGAAACACAACGGCAAGGTGACGCACGCGTCCACCAGCCTGAGCATGACCACTGCGGAGTTGCAGCCATACCGACTCAAGGTGGAGCAGGTGGCACAGAACTATGGCACCAGCACAGAGCACGGCTTGAGCAGCCGCAAGGCGGAGGAGTTGTTGGCGCGGTACGGCAGCAACTCGCTCGGCGAGGGCGACAGCGTGAGCTACACCAAGATCTTGGCGCACCAGGTGTTCAACGCCATGATCATGGTGTTGACCATCTCGATGGTGATCGCGTTGGCGATCAAGGACTGGATCTCGGGCGGCGTGATCGCCGCGGTGGTGTTCATCAACATCTCCATCGGCTTCTACCAGGAACTCAAGGCCGAGAAAACCATGGGCTCGTTGCGCTCCTTGTCCAGCCCCAGCGCGCGCGTCACGCGCGACGGCGACGACGTGACGCTCCCCGCCGAGGACGTGGTGCCCGGCGACGTGGTGCACATCAGCGTGGGCGACACCGTGCCCGCAGACCTCCGCTTGTTCGACACCATGAACTTGGAGACCGACGAGGCGCTCTTGACGGGCGAGTCGTTGCCCGTGCTCAAGAGCCACCGCGAGGTGTACGCGGGCGTGGTGCCCGTGGGTGACCGCCTAAACATGGCGTTCTCGTCGCTGGTGGTGTCCAAGGGCCGCGCGCTGGGCATCGCCGTGGCCACGGGCTTGGACACGGAGATCGGCAGCATCGCGCGCTCGCTCAAGAACGACACGGGCATCGTGCGCAAGGTGGTGGTGGCGGACGGCGAGGCGCCGGGCGTGCGGGCCTACTCGCACGCGGTGCTCGGCACGGCCAAGGACATTGTGGGCAACTTCTTGGGCGTGACGGTGGGCACGCCGTTGCAGCGCGTGCTCTCGTGGCTCGCGATCCTCCTCTTCTGGGTGGCGGTGGTGTTTGCGTTGGTGGTGATGGCCACGCAGAAGATGAAGGTCAACAAGGAGGTGGCCATCTACGCCATCTGCGTGGCCTTGTCCATGATCCCCTCGGCGTTGATCGTCGTGTTGACCATCACCATGGCCGTGGGCGCGCAGGTGATGGTGGCCAAGAACGTCATTGTGCGCAAGCTCGACTCGTTGGAGGCGCTCGGCGGCATCAACGACATCTGCTCCGACAAGACCGGCACCTTGACCCAGGGCAAGATGATGGCCCGCAAGGTCTGGGTGCCCTCCGTGGGCACCTTCTCCATGGACAACACCAGCGAGCCCTTCAACCCGACCACGGGCGACTTGTCCTTCACCAGGTACTCGCCCAAGTACATCCGCGACGCCGACGAGGAGATCGACTCGCTCCCCATGGACAAGACCGACGTCGGTGCGTTTGCAGCCAACTTCAAGCGCTGGTTGGCCGCAGCCACCTTGGCCAACATCGCCACGGTCAACCAGACCACCGACGACGAGTCCGGCCAGTTGGAGTGGAAGGCCCACGGCGACGCCACCGAGATCGCCATCCAGGTGTTCTGCTGCCGCGTGGGCCACGCGCGCGAGCAGTTCGCCGCGGGCATGGAGCACCTCGCCGAGTTCCCCTTCGACTCCACCATCAAGCGCATGTCCGCGGTCTACCAGACGGACGCCGCCACGCGCCGGGTGTTCACCAAGGGCGCCGTGGAGCGCGTGTTGCGCCGGTGCACCCGCTGGACCGGCAACCCGGAGGAGAAGACCGACACCGCCGACCTCGTGCCCATGACCGAGGACGACATTGCGCTCATCGAGGCCAACATGGACGCCTTGTCCTCGCAGGGCTTGCGCGTGTTGGCGTTTGCCTCGCGCGACGTGGACGCCAGCGAGGACCTCTCCGACCGAGAGGCCGTGGAGTCCGACTTGACCTTCCACGGGTTGGTGGGCATCTACGACCCGCCGCGGCTCGAGACCGCTCGCTCGGTCAAGTTGTGCCACAAGGCCGGCATCAACGTGCACATGGTCACGGGGGACCACCCCAGCACGGCCAAGGCCATTGCCCAGGAGGTGGGCATCTTGCCGCACAACTTGTTCCACTACTCCGAGGACGTGGTCCAGGCGATGTGCATGACCGCCAGCGAGTTCGACGCGTTGACCGACGACGAGATCGACGCGTTGCCCGTGTTGCCCTTGGTGATCGCCCGCTGTGCGCCGCAGACCAAGGTCCGCATGATCGACGCGTTGCACCGCAGAGACAAGTTCTGCGCCATGACGGGCGACGGCGTGAACGACTCGCCGTCGTTGAAGAAGGCGGACGTGGGCATCGCCATGGGGCTCAACGGCTCGGACGTGGCCAAGGACGCCTCGGACCTCGTCTTGACCGACGACAACTTCGCCTCCATCTTGCACGCCATCGAGGAGGGCAGACGCATGGCGTCCAACATCCAGAAGTTCATTTTGCAGCTTTTGGCCGAGAACGTCGCGCAGGCGATCTACTTGATGGTCGGTCTCGCCTTCATCGACGACGCGGGGCTCTCCGTGTTCCCCTTGTCGCCCGTGGAGGTGTTGTGGATTTTGGTGGTGACGTCGTGCTTCCCGGCGATGGGCTTGGGCCAAGAGCGGGCGGCCGACGACGTGTTGGAGCAGCCGCCCAAGCGCAAGATCTTCACCGCGGAGCTTCTTATCGACATGGCCGTCTACGGCGCGTGGATGGCCGTCTGCTGCATGGTTTGCTTTGTCATTGTGGTCTACGGAAAGGGCGACGGGTACTTGGGCGTGGACTGCAACTCCACCAGCTCGGACAAGGACGTGTGCAACTTGGTGTTCCGCGGGCGCTCGGCATCGTTTGCAACCATGACGTGGTGTGCGCTCATCTTGGCGTGGGAGTGTGTTCACCCCACCAACTCGTTGTTCCACATGAGGCAAGAGACGGACAATGCGTGGTGGAAGCAGACTGCGATCGACCTCTGGGGCAACCAGTTCTTGTTCTGGTCCGTGGTGGGCGGCTTCGTCTCGGTGTTCCCCGTGGTGTACATCCCCGTGATCAACACCAAGGTGTTTTTGCATAGTCCCATCGGGTACGAGTGGGGGCTTGCCGTTGCGCTCTCGGTGTTGTACTTGATGGGGTCTGAGTTTTGGAAGTGGATGAAGCGCATCTACTTCCGCAAGTGGAGCCCGAAGGTGAAGAACCCGGAGTACGAGTTGGAGCGCAACGACCCGTTCCAGAAGTACGCTTCGTTCTCGCGGTCCAACACGTTTGATCCGGACATGATTGTGTAATAGATGGATATGGTTATGAGTCCATAGCTACGATTCGGTTCAATAGTGAATTAGAAGAAATTAGTGACACCGTGTAGCTCTCGGAAGCAGCATGCCTCTACCAAATTAGAGTGTATTGTCAGTCTTGACACGCCAGGTAAATGGATCCATGTTCTATCAGTACATGACTACGCGGATCCAAATTCTATCAGTACATGACTACGTCAAATAAACGGATCCATATTCTATCAGTATGACTACGCCAGGTCTCTATTGTCACTCTATCATCGCATCGGCTACCGCAACAACTGGTTCTTCACGCGGAAGTCTCCGCCCAAGTGCTCCGTCACCCCAAACTTCTGGATCACCCCCGCCCCCGTAGCCTTGTCCACATCCACCACCGTCACCGACGTGTTGTACGGCACCCGGAGATCGCCCCGCTCCAACCCGTCCGCCAACCGGTACCCCCTCGCCGCGTGCAAGTGGTTGGTGAACGCCGTCACCACTCCACCGTGCGTGCAGAGCACCACGTTGGTGTGCCCCTCCGCCGCCGCCGCCTTCACCGCCGCGTCCCACACCTCGCCCACGCGCGCCGTGAGCTCGTGCTCCTTCTCGCCGAAGTCGCGGAAGTTCTCGCCGTGGAGCCGTAGCGCCTCCGCCAACGGCATGCCTTGCACCTTGCCCATGTTGCGCTCGCGGAGCTTGGCCGTCTCCACCGCCGCCAAGTGCGGGTGGTGCTGCACAATGTGGCTCGCCGTGGCCGTGCAGCGGCGCAAGTCCAGCGTGACCACGCTGTCGAGAGGCACGTGCTGCAAGTAGCTGCCCACTTTGGCGGCCTGTTCGTCGCCGTCGCGGTTCATCGGCACGTCAAGGTGGCCCTGGAGGATCTTCTGTGCGTTCCAGTCCGTGCGGCCGTGCCGCACCACAAAGAGCCGCACCACGCGCGGGTCGGTGTTGGCGCTGATGTCTTTGGTCATGTAGTACGCACTCGCATTTTGCACCGGTGATGTGGTCAGGCGATAAGCGTGCATACAGACTGGCCCAACGCCCCTATCATGACGGCACGATGTCGGTGGCGGGTTCATAGCGAGCGTGGATTGTTAGGTGTAGACCTATTCTAGCAGAGAGGTGGAATTATCTGCTTCATGACCTACCAGTGCTCTTCATTCATCCACTTGGTATCACGCTCCATTTCTCGGATACTACATAATTCTGCCACGATGCTACAAAAATAAAAAGTGAACTTCCCCAAATAAATTCATAGAAGCCTTCTAAAGGATACATCTCAGTCCTATATCATCCGAAATGTCCCATTACGCATCCCGGGTGCACTTAAACATCCTCGCTCCATTGGGTGCAAAATACGTGCTCAATCGAAATTCACGAAAAGAAATAAACCAAACCAAAAAGCGTAATCCCACTATAAGTCACAGAAAAGAAACTCCACGATTGCCAAATGTGGTAATTTTCAAAAAGTATCTCCAATCTTTTTTAGTTGCAGCCAGAACGGTTCTCCCAAACCTGCTGATTCTCCCACAGCTGTTTGCACCGCGGAAACCGCGGTGGTGCAATTTCTACTGCCGCTCGAAAGTCGCTGATTATGTAAGCAGAGGCCAAGTCAATGGGTCGAAAACGGGTCGACCAAAATTTCGATGTCAATTTTTGTCGATTTTATCGGCCAGACCCATGTTTTCGGACCGCAGCTTTCGCCTCCAATACGCCAAACTGCTGCCCGACGTCTGGAAGGTGCCGAAAGTCGCTTGCTTACGTAATCGAAACGTGCACTTTTTGAAAAGGTCCCTCTTGCCGGCATGGTTTGCACCCGGGGTGCACTTAAGATGGTCAATTTGGACCCGCAGATTGCAAATCCGCTTTCAAAACACCGAAA
>JANIJO010000022.1:0-157079 GCA_030556145.1 Candida baotianmanensis | reverse complement strand
TCTTCCTTTCCAATCAATGGTGCTGTCTGTCTTTAGCTGCGAAACGCACGGTTGCGAGGCTCATCCGGGCCACTAACGCGGCATCCACATTTGACGCACACCCCACAAAATACATCCGCATCATCGGGCGGATTCTGGGTGGGAAAGTTGCGGTCGGCTCCGACGGCATAAGCCCCGCGGCCTCAGTGGTCTAGCGGGCGCACTAATTACGAGCAGAGTGCATGGATGCATGATAAGCGCTAGCGGCCCCACCGACACTTCGCCGACGGGAGGAAGCACTAGGCCAGTGGTACGCTGGCCGACGAGAGATCGGGAATGGCAAACACTGGATGAAATGTTCCCATTGATTCGTTTTGAGGTATTTTCAAGCAAAATCGGCTTCACAATGGGTGCTGATTGGGCGTTCGAACCGAAGTACGTCTTGAAGTGCCTCTTCCACGTTGCTCCATTGCAAAATTCCTTCCCATATTATATCACCATTTTATATCCACCACACCCCTAGGCCCGGTGCTGGAGGTATGCAAAACCAGGAGTTATCGGTGAGATATCATAGTTTCAAATACCAAACCCGAGGATGGGTGAGTGGGGCGGACCACCGTGTTCATGGCCTTTCTGAGCTGGTTAGGATGAAGAGTGGCTTGTGTAGGCATTGAGCGGTTAGCGCGAATTATGCTTTCCAAGTTAAGCACCTGGTACTCGATAGGAATGGTAGCTCCAGCACTTGCGCTCTAAATAGTCAAACGGATTGTTTTGATATGAACACCATTCTCAATAAACACTGCAACCGATTATCGTTTTGCTTTAATTTGTAAGCGACGGCTTTTTGCTATTTTACACCTATAGACCTTTTTAATTGAAGCAGATGTCTGCAAATTTATACCAAACTTTCCAAAGGAAGCCTTCCTTCCTAGGCTTTGCAGCAAGAATTTCGGCCTCTAAGGCCTCCTCCTCGTCGATCTCTGCCTTACCCGTAGTAATATCAGCCTCCATGTCCGTTCTCCAGTGTGTTCTGTGGGTAAATTTCCAGCCAAAGTATAGGACCACAAAGAAGACAGGAGCGAAATAAGACGCAAGGAGGTTGGCCGTCGAGAACTGGCCTGGAAAGAAGATCCAGAAGCCATTGAAAAAAAGCACCAAGCAGTTTAATGTGGCGGCCCAGTAGCAAATCCACGTAGACACAAACTTGGGAAGCTTGAAATACTTGTCGTCGACCTGGTCGGAACCCTGCACCGCAACAGCCCGCTTGAACTTAAAGTAGCACAACCACATGACAAAGTACGTGCACAACAAACCCGTGGTGGAGAAATTCACGAACCAGTTGAACACCGTTGCTGTCGAGTTGGACACACTCAAGTAGGACAAGGTAGAAATGCACATACAGAAGCTCACGGCCACAATGGGACAGCCGTTACGCAAGCACTTGGAAAACACACGGGGCAAGTAGCCGGCCAACGATGCCGAGTAGGCACTTCTGGCAGCACCGTAAGTGAAACCATTACCGCAAGACCAGGCCGAGGTCATCACCACCGCGTTCACCACGGAGTCCAACCCGTGGACACCGACGGACTTTATACCAATAACCCAGGGGGACGAAGCCGCACCAGCCTTGCCGGAGGCGTCGGCAGCAAGCAAGTCTGCGTTGTTGGACGCACACAAGGCGTTCATGAAGAAGATGCCGCCGATGTAGAACAAGAAGATTCTGACGTAGGTTCTTTTGGCGGCGAGTGCGATGTTCTTTCTGGGCATCGAGATTTCACCGGACACCATGCCCAACATGTCAGCGCCGCCACAGGCGAACGCTGCGTAGATGAGCACCTTCCAGAAACCCAAGAATCTGCCGGTGCTGCCGCTAACAAGGTACTCTCTGACAAGTCCACCTTTGCTCCAGTTGCTGAAGCCGATGGCCTCGTGCTTGGGGTTACCGCCGCACATGGCGATCAAGGCAAAGCACATCAAGCCCACAATCAATATGACCTTGAGGATGGACGAGAAGAACTCGATCTCGCCGTACCAGTTGACGCCAAAAACGTTGAAGAACAAGATCAGCACGAGGGCAACGGTGATGAAAATGGCCGGGCTCGCGTCCGTCCAGTAGCTGATCACCGACGCAAAACCGACCGCCTCAACACACACAAACATGAGCGAGGTGTACAAGTAGATCATGGTGACGGCGAACCCCATGGCCGGGTCCAACCAGCGCGCAGCAAAGTGCAAGAAGGAACCTTTGATGGGCAAGTACGAGCACATCTCGCCGGTGGCCAACATCAACGGCCACACCATGGTGACGGCCCAGAGAATAAAGCCGAGGAAAAGCGAAAGCGATCCCGACGACATCAACGGCGTCTTCAAACCGATGTATAGTCCTGTGCCGATACTCTGGCCGATGATCATCAACGAGACATGTCGCGACGTCAACTTGCGCTTGGTCTCGCCGTACTTTTCCACGTCCAACTGGTCGTGGAAATCGGCGGCGCCCGACGCAATGAACTTGCGGTTGTGCGTCCCCACCTGCTCGACATCCACGGTGAAGGACGGCTGTTTGTCCTCTTTCATGTAAACCTCTTTAATAGAAACCATAATGTCTGGCGGTTCCAAGTCCGGGGTATATATACTGGGCGAGACACCCTGCACGCGCCAGCAATCTAATATCTTAGCGCATTTCACCGCGCGAGAACTCCGGACCTGGCGTCGGGCCTGCGGATTTTGCTCTTTTGGGTACCTTTCCCCCACGCAAAAGTGTTTTTGCAGCAGTTTGCTTTTCATGTGCAGGGCGGTTCGGCTCTACGGCCAGGGAAGCCCGGTAGCGCATTTCCCAGGCCCGTGCACCCCACCGGTACACCTTTTAGCGCACTCGACGCCGCACCAGCTCGAACACCGTACGCAAGGTGCAGTTTATCTCCACCCCCGCAACTCATATTCCTGTAGGAAATTAAACTCCGGCGGTGGGGGCAGCGCAGGGGCCGATGATCTCGCAGATGTGAGGATGCGTGTATGCCACTAGTTACACAGGCGTATCCACCAAGTCTCACAGCGGAATATGAGGGATCTAGTTCCCATAGAGCGACCCCTGAGCTGGGAAAGAGTCGGTCAAACTTTCGTAACTTGCACCGGTGGTGCTTGGAAACAGGCTAATGATTCGCCGCTGTGCGGTCCGACGGCGGGCGGAATGTCGTTTCGTAGTGCGCGAACAACCTCGAAAGGTACCCCGCCATCTGTTGGCCAATGCGCTAGTCAAAACTCCGAAAGGAAGCCTTCGACGATATCGAACGAGTTTCTGTCGGTGCAGTTAGAAGTCCTACAGTTTTTCATTCATCGGCCGGGCAGTTCTCGTTCCGACGGCTATACGATTGTCTCTAACTGGTTTATTTCCGGGAGCCTTTGTCGTCTTGTCTAGAATACCTTTTGGAAAAGCACCGAAACAGATTTCTGGGCAAAAGTTATTAGCCGAGAACCGGACGAATCCACCAGGGCCCTGTTTCGTACTGGTGCAACATACTATGCAGGATATCCAGTGACCATCCGAGATCTTCTCGTAGCTCATCCACAACGGTGTTTAGACGCGTGTTTGAAGCAGAAATCCAGAATATGCGCTTCCCGTGTAACCCCCAACTATTTTCGTGCGCTGAAAGTTCCTGCCTGATTTTTGGGATGCAGATGAAATGTTTGTCACTTTGCAGATTTGCAGTATTTCATTATTGTAGAAAAAATGTAGGGAAACCCCAAACGGACCAACAATGAAACAGGACTACAATAAGACTACAATGGAACAAGTCAGAAAGTAATATTGCTCATACTAGCGAAATAACAAGGTGGAATGCAAAGGTTACAAGAAGAATGCGGCCAAGCCAACAACGCCGGCAGCGCCAACAGCCTGTCTAGCAGCGCCGTTGAATGCAGTGGACACGGCAGCAACGGTGGATTTTCCAGTGGAGGAAGTAGCAACGGTAGTTGGAGCGGTGGTGGCAGGAGCGGTGGTGGCAGGAGCGGCGGTGGCGGGAGCGGTGGTGGCAGGAGCGGCGGTGGAGGGCACGACACACTCGCCGGTCACGGTGATGGTGGTTGGCTCAGTGACGGTGATCTTGTGAGGAGCACACTTGTTCTGGGTGCACGTGGTGATGGTCACGGTGGTGGACTCGGGGCAGTAGGTGGTGTAGTCGGTGACGGTGATCTGGTCGGTGGCGGTGGTGTTCCAGCCCTGGGTGGCAGACGCAGCAGAGGACGAGGCCGAAGAGCTCGACGCAGCAGTGTTCTTGTAAAGAGTCACTGGCACACACTCGGGGTAGGGCAAGGTGTCGTTGCCAGCAGCGTTGGCGGCGATCACCTTGGAGCTGGCAGAGATCTGGTAGGAGTCGTATGGGATGTTGTTGCATCCAAAGAACTGGTAGTTGGAGACGGCGTCGCCGTCGAAGGTGAACTCGGCACCGGAGACCGCAGCACCGTACGCCAAGATTGGCTCCTCGAAGCCAAGACGGGCTGGGTAGCCACCCTGCTCGCCAGTGATGGCCGAACCGTCCAAGGTGTACGTCTCACCGTCAGTGCCACTGGAGGAGATGAAGACGTAGTTGATGCCGGCACCGGCGTGCACGGAAGAGAGGGCGCACAACTCGGCACCGTCGCTGCCCTTAGCGGAAAGGTAGATGCTTTCGGCGTAAGCGGCAGAGGCAGAAGCGAGGGCAGTCAAAGCGAGGGTAGCTGTCTTCATTGTAGATGTTTGTGTTGGTTGATGGCTGAGAAGCTGGCGCCGGGCGGCTCTTATATAGTGCCAGCATCCACCGGCAGCCAAAAATAGTAGTAACCTCTGTTGTGCTCACCGGAACCTAATAATAGTCACCTGCCTGCCCCACATTCTATTTTAACCGACTGCAAACCCGCCCTGCATGATGACGTCATCATGTCGTATTTACGTGGCTTGCACCCAAAGCCATTCCATAGCAATGCAACATGAGGCACACGTGCGTGCTCATCGCCGTTCTTGGCGCTTTCAAAATGCCACCCCTGAAACAGGGGAACGTCAATGCCGGTGTCATGCGCGACATGACATCAGTGCGCGGTGACACCTCGGCTGGCGGTGATAGGACTTCCGTTTATGGCGAAGGCCCCCGCGGCGGAAACCTCATTTGCAGAAACGACTATGCTTGCGGTGAATGTATATCCGCTAATTCGGAGGACCCTACATCCACACCCAGCGTGCTCTGCTATCCGATCCGGCGATGATGGACTGTTTTGCGTACGCTCAGCGGGTTTCTTGCTTTCCGATTCCGGCTATTTTTGGACCGTTTCGGCTAGCAAAGATTTTAGCCGCCGCAAGCAACGCTTCACAGTCGAGGTTCTGTCAGATTGCGCGACCAACCAGGGGCACAAAATGGGCCCACTTTGGAATGCCTGGTCGCTGCAATCTCATGCAGCCGCGCATGTGCGAAGCCCCTTTCAGCCGGGTGGCTGAAGATTTGCAAGCCACTTTGTATGCCGCACCGAATCCGCAATAGAAGCGGGGAACCGCAACCGCGCCGTTGCAGAAATGGGCTTGCAGAAATAGACGACTACACAGCCGATTACACAGATGGGACCGGAACTTCGGCTTCGGAGAAATTTCGCGCCGGCCAAGCCTTGACACGAAGATACATTCACGGAGCCGAGCATAGACCGCGTTTGGCACGGAAGAACACCGGCTAGTGTTGCTCATCGCGATTGTTGCTCATCAAGCAGCAATCCACGCTACTTGGAATTTGTAACAATAGCTGTCAATGCATTAATATTTTAGCTTTGTTTCGTCAATGTTTCCGCAGAGGAACGACATCATACAATGGCCTGGCAGCGCGTCGAGGTCAAGTGCTTGTGCCAACAATCAGAAAGCAAAGAGAGAACCGGCAACGGCCAAGGCACCCGCAAACAAGTTCTCGAGTTGGAACGTGTTCTTGACGACACCAGAGCCCGAGCTGGAGGAGCTGCTCTCCCCACTGTTTTGGACAAATCCGCCGGATCCCGTGTTGGTACTGGTGCTGGTGCCGGTAGCGGTACCCAGCGTTTTGTCAGTGCCGGTGGCGGTACCCAGCGTTTTGTCAGTGCCGGTGGCCGTGCTCTTTTTCGTGGAAGTTCCCGTGGAGGAAGAGCTTCCGGAGGATGCAGACAGAGACGACTTGGCAGAGTCACCGTCATTCTGGGGGTCGAAACCCGTGGCGTCCGACGAGCCTAACCAGGTCTTCTCGTTGGCGAGGTAGACATTGTCCTCCCATCCTCTGGTGTCGTTGTACAAGAACGCGCTGCCCGAGGAGTTGCTGATGAAGTCGGGCAAGTCGTACGTCGAAACGGACACGTTCTTCAAGTAGGCGTAGTAGTAGCCATAGTTCTTGATGTCGTCGGAGTCCCAGTTGATGGCACCACCAGCCCAGGCGATCGTACCGATTCCGTTGAGATTCGAGCCTGCAGGCCACAAGGAGAACTGCACTCTCGATGGGGTCTGCGGGTAGTCGTATCTCGACGTGGTCTCGTTCCAAGTGTCCTCTCTGCGCAACGTACGCACGGCCTTACCGTCAATCAGCCAGGTGACCTCGTCTTCTTGCCAGTCGAGCTCGTAGTAGTGCCAGTTCTCGAAGGTGTCGGTCGCAGAAGCGTTGACGGAGTTCGTGTAGTTCAATATGCCGAGGGCGTAGTAGTTGGTTTGGGGACTGGTCAAGTTGTAACCCACGAATTCGTAATCGATTTCGTCTTGCACGTCCGAGAAGGTGATGAACGCAGAAACCACACCCTGGCCATGCGAAGACTTGATGGTTGCACCGACCTTGCCGTACCAGAGGTACTTGGTGGAGGAGATCACGGTACCGGTAGACCCATTGGGCATCTGCAACAAAAGAGCATTGTCGTAGGTCGTGATGTGTCCAGTATACACCCACTCGAACTCGGACGCGTTACCCAAGTAGTCGGAGTTGATGACGAAGTTGTCGAGGTCCGTCATGTCATCTTCAAAAGAAGACATTCGAGGCCGTGGCATGCAAGCGGACAAGTTGTAGGATCTTCTGGGATCACAACCTCCCAAACAGTTGAGACCAGTACCGCAGATGCCATACTGCGAGCAGCATGGCAAGTCCTCGGGACATGAGTTCGTGGCGTTACATGTCACGGAACCATACTCGTCCGAGGTGGCAGCGCTGGCAAACCGGGCAAGTTGGAAAACTAGCGAAAGGAAAGCGAATATTTGTATTCTCATTATTGATGAAGCGAAAGAATGCACGCGACGCACTAGGCTCTTGTCAAACGGCTGATCTCGCGAAAAAGTAAGTAGTAGGCGTATTTATATCAGCCTCGCCAAGCCTTCGTAGTGTACGACGCGCTGCCCTGTGCGCCTCTGCGACAATTAATCTGAATTAGGCATACGCAAAACAGACGCAAAAAAAGTTAAAAATTGACACATGCGGCCAGCCATGGAGAATGGCAGAAGCTGGACATGCGCTTGAGTTTTTGTACCATTCATTCGTTCATAAAAGTATTAGGTTTTCTGTGCTTCGGGGCTCGTTGCCTAAGCCTCGGCGCATCACGAGGACGCCTCTTTTCGAGACTGTACAGGCACTTCTCACTCTTCACTCAGTCAGATTCAGCGAATAACGCGAAAATACGAGCTGCCAAATCATAAACGTACAGTTTTTGCGCGTAAATTATCACGCGGGGCTGTCGGTTGAGGCGTGCATTCGTATGATTGGTTCGTTTGCCTGTTCTCGTGTCGCGTGCACAACCAGCGCCTATTATATTGGGCAAAAGATGGCCATTTGCGGAATATTTCTACGCATTCAGAGAACTCTTCAAAACATAAGCCATAGAGCATTGAAGTGAGAACGTGGTCGGGGTCGGCAGTAGGCTGCAAGAACAGCGAGATCTTCCACATGAAGAGATATACTACGCAACCTGCTCGGATCGGTTTGCACCTTCGCCAATACTGACAGAATGCAAAAACGAAAAACTTTACTCGTTCCAATTTCCGTCACGACACTCCTGCCGAAACCGGGAATGTGCAAACCCCCGCAGAAAATATGGTTAAACTGAACCTCGGTACGAGCGCAGAGCGAAAAAGGTCTCAACAAGAGGGCCTTATCCGTTTGTTTCAAAGCATTACCACGGTGTTTACAACTGAAAATTTCATCCAAAGGGCACGTGGTCTAGTGGTATGATTCTCGCTTAGGGTGCGGGCGGTCTCGGGTTCGATTCCCGACTTGCCCCTTGGATATCTTTTTTGTGCCGGATTTTGGCCGGCTCCACTGTTCTTGGTTGCAGCGTGTCTTGAGACAGCCATCCAAAGGGCACGTGGTCTAGTGGTATGATTCTCGCTTAGGGTGCGGGCGGTCTCGGGTTCGATTCCCGACTTGCCCCTTGGATATATTTTTGCAGCGACTCAGAACTGGCTGCACCAGTTAATTCCCCAAGTGCACGATATTCCGTGTTGTATTCGAACGTCATGTATATTGTGCCTGATGTTGCTTCACACCGCTTGGTTTCATTAGTTATTCATAATTGGATGTCACTGCACTTGCTCATGATAGTGCTACTGCGGCTCGCTTTCATGATTCATAACTGATCGTGTGATACGCTTGCTTTCATTTATGGTCCATGAATATTCTGTGAGTCTACTATAGCGTTCATAAATATTCATGTTCCATAATTCATGGTTGGTAGTCCACCTGGACATACTATGATGCCCACAGTGGAGAAGTACCGTGTGCCGTGTCCATGCTAGTGCCGTGTCCATGCTAGTGCCGTGCCGTGCCGGTGTGCTGGTGCGCTAGTGTGCTGGCGCCGTATTGCCGGTGCCGTATCGCCGGTGCCGTATTGCCGGTGCCGTATTGCCGGTGGGCGTTGATGGTGGCCGTGGCGTAGGTCGGTCAGCGCTTCTCCACGTACAGCCGCACCTCGCGCAACACGTCCGCCTTCATCTTGTAGCCGTGCCTGTCCAGGTCGGGAAACGTCCGCTCCACCACGTCGCGCTTGTACTGGCGGAGCGCCGCCGTGGCGTCCGCAGCAAAGTCCATGTACGTCTGCACGAACTTGGCCGGCGGCCGCTCGCCCATGTTGAGCATGTCCGCCGTGACCAACACCTGCCCCGAGCAGCCGGGCCCCGCGCCGATGCCGATGGTCGGCACCGCGAGCGCCGCGGTCACCACCTCGGCCAACTTGTTCGGCACGCACTCGAGCACGATGGCAAACACCCCCGCCGCCTGCAACGCCCGGCAGTCGTCCACGATCCGCGCGGCCAGCGCCGCGCTGCTGCCCTGCAACTTGTACCCGCCGAGCGCGTGGTGCTTCTGCGGCGTCAACCCGACGTGGCCCATCACCGGCACCCCGGCGCGCACGATGCGCCCCACCGCCAGCACAACCTCGGCGCCGCCCTCGATCTTGACCGCCTGCGCGCGGCCGTGCTTGACGAGCCGCACGGCCAGCGCCACCGCCGCCGCGTCCGACGCCTCGAAGCTGCCGAACGGCATGTCGGCCACGATGAGCGACGCGGAGTTGCCGCGCGCCACCGCGCGGACGTGGAAGAGCATCTCGTCCATGCCGAGCTCGTTGGTGTCCTCGTAGCCGAGCGCCACCATCGCGAGCGAGTCGCCCACGAGCGCCACGTCGATGTCGGCGCGCGACACGGCCTGGCCCGTGATGTAGTCCCACGCCGTGGCGACGGAGATGGGCGTTTTCTGCTGGTACAAGCTGCGGATGTGTGCGAGCGTTTTGCGGGGGGCCGCCACGTACGCGGACGCGCGCGTGGCGCTGCCCGAGAGCGCCCGGGTGAGTCGGAGTCGGAGCATGTAGTTGAGTCGCGCGATACTGAACACTATGACGAGACCAGACAGACACCAGACACCAGACACCACAGATGACTACAGAAGACACTCCCTCGTGATCACTCGAAAGAGGAAAAAGGGCTCAGATATGCTGAGGGCTCAGATATGCTGATCTTCGCTTCGTACGCTCGACGGCATCCAGATATCACAGGCGACTCACAGAATGACTCAGACAGACAGACTGGCATAGACACAGGCAGACACAGACAGAGACAGAGACACGGCCGACTCGATCGGCTATTCTTGCTCACTGATCGTTCATTGACCGACGGCACACAGCTCCCACGGTCTCGGCCATCTCCAGACTCTATGTCATACTCGTCTTCCTATTCATGCAATTGTCTACCACGCTCTTTCTGCTCTTTCGATCTTTTCTTCTCTTTCCACTCTTTCCTCTTCCACTCTCCCACCTTTCACTCTCCCACCTTTCACTCTCCCACCTTTCACTCTTTCCGCTACGTTTGTCAGCTCTTTCCGACATACAGCCGGATTAAACGGATAGACAACCCATAGACAGCTACCATCGTCATCCGTATCGCTTATTCTAGATCCATTGATTAGCTCTCTTCATTGTTCAGCCAATTGTCACGCACTACCAGGCGATACATCCTACATGTTCCGCGCCTCCCGCACAACCTTAGCACGCACCATGCCCGCCATCGACAGCTCGTTCGTGATGAACCACACGTGCCTCCGGATCAAGGATCCCAAGGTCAGCGTGCCCTTCTACGAGAACAACTTCGGCATGAAGTTGGTCAACCACTTCATCATGGACGGCTTCACGCTCTACATGATGGGCTACGACCGCCCCGGCAACTGGGCCGCCCGGCCCGGCATCTTGGAGTTGTGCCACAACCACGGCGCCGAGCGCGACCCGCACTACAAGGTCAACAACGGCAACGGCGCGCAGTTCCGCGGGTTTGGCCACATTGCCGTGTCCGTCGACAACATCCAGGCCGCGGAGGCCCGCTTGCTCGCCAACAGCGTCGCGTTCCAGAAGAGGTTGAGCGACGGCAGACAGAGCAACATTGCGTTCGCGTTGGACCCGGACGGGTACTGGATCGAGGTGGTGGAGCAGGCGCTCGCCAGCAAGCCGCACGCCACCGACCCCGCCAGCTACAAGCTCAACCACCTGATGGTGCGCGTGCGCGACCCGGCCGCGTCGTTGGCCTTCTACCGCGACGTGTTGGGCATGAAGCTCTGGGCGACCAAGAAGTTCGCCGCGGCCAGGTTCACCTTGTACTTTGTGGGCTACAACCACGACCCGGCGTTCGTGGAGGACCATGCGACGCCCGAGCAGTTGAGCACGGCCGAGGGCCTCATCGAGCTCACGCACAACTGGGGCACCGAGCTGGACGCCGCGTTTGAGGGCTACCACAACGGGAACTCCACCGACAACGGCGCGGCGCAGGGCTACGGCCACACGTGCGTGGCGTGCGACGACCCGGCGCGGTTCTGCCGCGAGATCGAGGCCGAGCACGGCGACCGGTACGTGTGGGCGCCCAAGTTCAACCAGGGCAAGATGAAGAACCTTGCGTTCATCCGCGACCCGGACGGGTACTCGGTGGAGATCATTCCCCGGGACATTTTCCACGACTGGGTGGACGGCAGACCGCCGCAGTGAAGGCGGGGCCGTCTCTAGGTGCCGTAACTGTGACGCTAAGAACGGCTACACTGAGGTTACACTGACGGACTGAGGTTACACTGACGGACTGACGGCTACACTGACGGACTGAGGCTACACTGACGGACTGACGGCTACACTGACGGACTGACGGCTACACTGACGGACTGACGGCTACACTGACGGACTGACGGCTACACTGACGGACTGAGGCTACACTGACGGACTGACGGCTACACTGACGGACTGACGGCTACACTGACGGACTGAGGTTACACTGGACTACACTGGACTACACTGGAACGGCTACACTATGGACGGACTGAGACGGCTACTGTTCGGCAAATAGTGCACGCGATTTGTCATCGGCACCGGCCGTCTGGTGTGGATCTTATCGCCAACGTGCGCAAACCAGCAATGCACATTAGTAATCTCGACACTATAAAAGATGTTCTTGTACATCTTGGCTGCGCTTTTTATGCTCAACCTCATCCGGAGACACTTTTTCACCACCTCCAGAATGGCATCCGCAGAAACCAAAGAGAAGGTCCAGGCCTTGATCAAGAGCAAGCCCGTGTTCATCGCGTCCAAGACGTACTGCCCATACTGCCTGAAGACCAAGGCCACCATCGCCTCCATCACCAAGGACGCCTACATCTTGGAGTTGGACACCATCGACGACGGCGCCGAGATCCAGGACGCGTTGCTCGAGCTCACGGGCCAGAGAACCGTGCCCAACGTGTTCATTGGCGGCGAGCATGTCGGCGGCAACTCCGACGTGCAAGAGTTGCTGTCCGACGGCAAGTTGGCGCCCAAGATCAAGGCTGCGTTGTAAGTACTTGCTAATACGATGACGACTTATGGCACGAGCTAGAATGCGAGGGCACGCCTATACGGAGCATGGGCGTAGCAGCTAGCTTCGTAGTTTTGTCTGTAGTTTCATAAATATCGCCGTTGCCCGTTCCGTAGCACCCCAACTCCCACTGCCAGGGAGAGTCTGTGGCTTGCGATTAGCAACCGATGGTCATCGATAGCGCAATACTTTGGGTACAGCACTCACATGTGTCCCGACATTTAAGGTTTGCCACAGTTGGGCCCCAGAAATCGACGGGGAGTAACGCAATGGCACCGCTAGCCATCGGTAAACGACGTGGCGAGGCAAACGCGTAGTGAGGGCAATTCCGGGGTAGCCCGGGGCCGACGATGCTACGATAGTCGGTCAAGGAAACCACCTCCCACGCAATTGTTACTTCACGAGTGTGACCAGTCCACGATTGTTACCGCTTCACGATCGTCAACTCCACATTGTACCAACTCACAGTTGTGCTCACAATTGTACTCACAATTGTACTCACAATGGTGGACGTCGACGTTGTCTCGTGGATTCAGTCCGGGTCAGTGCGCAGTAGCAATATTGCCGGGGCAACAACTCGAGAATCTCGCCGACAAACTCGAGAATCTCGCCGACAAACTCGAGAATCTCGCCGACAAACTCGAGAATCTCGCCGACAAACTCGAGAATCTCGCCGGCAAGAGCTCGTGCCGTTGGCCTCCCGAGTTTTGCAGTTTCCGCTTTTCCTCGCCGGATGCGACCCCGCTTCCTCGCCGATGCGACCCCGCTTCCTCGGTGCGCGCTATCAAGGGTTCACTACTCCACACCATCTCGCCTCGGCAGCCAATCACGCACGCGGGCGCCGCTCAACAGTCCCAAAACGGCCATGCTTAGCAGAGCCCGCTCCGGCCTCCCCGGCCTAGCGAGGGCCTCCTCCCCCCCGTTGTCCAGCCCCAACTTGTCCAGCCAAGCAAACCGGAACCAAGCAAACCGGAACAGCCAAGCAAACAGCCATGCAAACCGGAACAACCATGCAAACCGCAACTTGTCCTACCGGAACGGCCGCCTCGACTCCGACTGCGCGTCTATGGCTGTCCGGCGCTTCTCCAACGCGGTCACGTTCACGTCCATCGACCGCGCCAACGTGCCGCCCACCACCGCGGGCAGGTTGACGCCCAGCAAGACGTCCAAGCTCCGGGTGCCGCTCCTAAAGTCGCCGTCGCACTTGGGCCACTACTCGTCGCGGGTCAACCGCATGTACAACGAGGACCGCTACAGCGCGTGCGTGCTCGAGCTCGGCGACAAGACCGTGTTCAACTTCAACATCTTCGACGGCCACGGCGGCCACCAGTGCCTGCAGTTCTTGCAGGACCACTTGGGCCGCGTGGTGGAGGAGGCGGGCGCGTTGGCGGCCGAGCCGGCGCAGCGCGACACGTTGCTCAAGAAGTACGCCACGGACATTGGCGGCTACTGGCGGCGCTGGTACAAGCTGCGCGCGCAGAACGTCGCCAAGATGGCCGCCGCCGTGCCGCAGGTGCAGACGCTAGCGCACGTTGGCGCCGTGCGCGACGACCTCATGCTCCGCGTCCCGCTCGCGTTCCTCGAGGCCGACTTCCGCTTCTTCAACCAGGAGGACAACAAGCTGGGCTCCACGTGCACGTCGGTGTTCCTCGAGACCATCTACGCCGAGGAGCCGGGCGAGTTCCGGCCCGTGTACGAGAGCTACTTCTTCAACCGCAAGACGGTGTCCAAGTTGACCGTGGCGCAGGTCGGCGACACCAAGGCCATCTTGGTGGACCGCTTCGGCGAGGCCCACGCGCTCACCGAGCCGCACCACCCGCTGAGCCCGGTCGAGGCCTCGCGCTTGCGCCGCTACTCCGCCAACTACTTCATGACGGACTCGTTCGGCGAGGAGCGCTTCATCGCGCTCGCCAACACGCGGGCGTTTGGCGACTTGAACTACAAGGAGTTGGGCGTCACCGCGGAGCCCGACGTGGCCCAGTTCGTCATTGGCGACGCCGACACCGTGCACAAGGTGCTCACCCCCGACGAGGTCAAGGCCTACACCGCGGGCGGCCTTGGCGGCGACGAGCTGTTCCTCGTGCTCTGCACGGACGGCGTGACCAACGAGATCACCGACCAGGAGATCGCCGACATCGTCATGCTGCACTTCAACATGAAGGGCCACCCCAAGGCCACGCCCCAGCTGTGCGCGGAGGAGGTTGTCAAGTTCGTCGAGTACATCGGCGGCGACGACAACGCCACGTGCTTGGTGTTGCGCCTCAACGGCTGGGGGCGGTGGCCGCTCGAGGACCGCACGGGTGCGTTGCGCCAGGAGCGGTTGAACGCCTACTCGCCCCGAGACCGCGGATAGCCAAGCAGCCAGCCAGATCGTACGTGGCTTCTGCTTTGTTGCTCCTGATCCTACTGTCTGGCCACTAGACCCGGCGTGCTGACTGTTGTCCTGCTCCTCCTCCCTGGCCACTAGACCTGGCTTTGAGGCCTAGCTTCCAGTGCCTGGCTTCTCGCGGTCGACCGTCGCTTGAACCTAGTCTGCTCAGTCCACGGGCAAACCAGTAGAGCTGGCCTAAACCTAGTCTCGTTCTACGTACTGGTCTGCGCCTACCAGTGTGCCATGTCTCCATTCTGCATTATATATACACGTCCCCTAGTTCTTCGAGTACTTGTAGACGAACCGCTTTCTCGTGGGCGCAAACTCGCCCAACTTGCTGCCCACCATCTCGTCCGTCACCTCGAGCTCCACGTACTCCTTGCCGTTGTGCACCTGGAACTTTAGGCCGACAAACTGAGGAAGGATCGTGCAGCTTCTGGCGTTCGTGCGGATCGGCGTGCCCGTCTTGATGGCGTTGGCGATCGGGAGCGGCACCACGTGCGGGCCCTTCCAGGCCGAGCGGCCCTTGAGTAGCGTGAATCCGGCTCTCATGTTGGTGGAGTAGTTGGAGGTTGGAGATTTTCGCTCCAGTAGCGGAGGCACGGGTGCACCCATACTGGCGGCCCGGCCCAAGGGCCAAATCCCGGGCAACGGTGAAATTCGGGCCGACGTAGCAACGGCCGTTTTTGAAATCGCCGATTACCCCGCCGCACGGTCTCTGGCGATTTTCGGTTTGCGGTGGCATCTCATCGCTGCGCGCACCAAAACTCATCTCATCACTACATGTTCGCCCAGCGGTTCGACCCCAACGCGGCAGTGGTGGAGCATGCGGCGGACAAGTTGCTCGGACGGAAGCGGAAGTTGGCCGAGGTGCACGCGGACGCCAGCGAGAGCGAGAGCGCAAGTGACAGAGAAAGTGACCACGACAGTGAGAGCGAGAGTGAGAGTGATGTCAGCGACAGCGGCAGCGACAGCGATAGCAGCAGTGAGAGCGGCAGTGAGGGCGAAAGTGCCGAGGCTGAACAAGCTGGCGGAGACGACATGGAGGTGGACGAGCCAGAGCCAGCGCACTCGGCTCGAGCCAAAGACGCAGAAGCCACAGAAGAGGCTGCCGACACAGATGCCCCAGCAGAAGAGGCAGCAGATGAAACAGATGGAGCAAATGGAGCAGACGGAGCAGATGGAGCAGATGGAGCAGATGGAGCAGATGGAGCAGATGGAGCAGATGAAGAAGACAGAGGCGACGGAGCCGTCCCGCTGAAGCACGCGGGCATTCTTGCCAAGTTCAAGAAGTCCGCCAGAACAGACGTCAGCGACGACGAGCAGACCGAGCACGTCGACACACACGACTTGGCGCCGCTCCCCCAGCCCGCGCTCCCGCGCGACGCCCGCTTGCACTCGACCCAGACGCACCACAAGAACCTCGACTGGCTCGCCGCACCGACATACGTGCTGCCCGACGAAACGGCACCGTTCACGGCGTTTGCGCTCTCGGAGCGGCTCAGAGCCAACCTCGCCGCGGGCGGCTTCGCCCACGCGTTCGCCGTGCAAGTCGCCGTGCTCCGCATGGCCCTCCAGGACATCCAGCGCAACAAGCTCGCGCCGGACTTCCAGGGCGACATCTTGGTCAACGCCGCGACCGGCTCGGGCAAAACGCTAGCGTACCTGGTGCCGATCGTGGAGGCGCTCCACGACCGCGTGGTGCCGCGCGTGCGTGCCGTGGTGTTGGTGCCCACGCGGCCGTTGATCATCCAGGTGACCGCCACGCTCCGCGAGTTGGCCAAGGGCACGCCGCTCAGCGTGGTGAGCCTCAGCAGCGAGCTCTCCGTGCGCGAGGAGGGCAAGAAGCTCGTGGCCAACGTGCCCGACGTCATCGTCAGCACGCCCGGCCGCTTGGTGGAGCACTTGGCCAACGGCTCCATCTCGTTCGAGGCGCTCCGCTTCTTGGTCATCGACGAGGCCGACCGCTTGCTCAACCAGCTGTTCCAGAACTGGTGCGAGATCGTGGTGGCCCAGATCGACCGCTGGGCCCCGGGCAGCACCGTGGCCTCCGCCTGGCGCTTGCACCCGCAGAAATTGATCTTTTCCGCCACCTTGACCACCGACGCGGGCAAGCTCTCGCTCCTCAAGTTCCGCCGCCCGCGCTTGGTCGTGGTCAACGCCCAGGACAGACTCGTGTCCGAGATCTTCACCGTGCCCGCGACGCTTGCCGAGAGCAAGCTCGTGTTCAGCTCCAGCAGGTCCGCGTACAAGCCGCTCCTCTTGGCCAAGTTCCTCCTCAGCACGCACAAGCTCGCGTCCGTGCTCGTGTTCGCCAAAAGCAACGACGCCACCATGCGCCTCACAGAGATCCTCAACGGCCTCTTCGCCCGCCTCATACCGGGCAGAAGTGTCGTGGCCGCGTACATCAACTCCACCAACAACGTGGCCGCCGTGCGCAGCCGCATCTTGAAGGACTTTGACCGCGGCGGCGTCAACGTGCTCGTGGCCACAGACTTGATTGCACGTGGTCTCGACTTGACCAGCATCACCACCGTGGTCAACTACGACTTGCCCAACTCCTCGCGTGAGTACGTCCACCGCGTGGGCCGTACGGCGCGTGCCAACAACCGTGGTGAGGCGTACACCATGTGTTTCGGAAAAGGCGAGCTAAAATGGTTTGCCAAGCTCATGCAAGACGTTGGGCGCAGCGGGCTCATTGGCGAGGAGAACGAGGAGAGTGCGGGGATCTCGTTGGCGGACGAGGACAAGGCGATTTACGAGGCGGTGATGGAGGCCTTCCAGGACAAGATGCACTAGCATATAATAGACACCCTTACAGCACGCATGTAGAACCACAATTTTGATATCAACCACATCTTGAAATTGAAGCTCGCATCTCGACATCTGAAAGCATTTGAGGTGGATAGCATATGTTCATCGGGCTGCTTCTAACACCAACAACTTGCCTGGTTAGCTCAATCGGTAGAGCATTTGACTCTTAATCTCTAAGGTCAATCAAAAGGTTGCGGGTTCGAGCCCCGCATCGGGCTTACTTTTTGCACGCCGTACCAAGTGTTCATGCTGATTATGCTATTTCTATGCTGTAGGATGGTCCGAACACCGCAAGGATGCCGAGGGGCAGCCCGTTCTGCCAGAGGCACACGATCCGCGTCTTCATCGTGTCGCCATACAACTCTCTCGTGACTGCTCTGATCTGGTCGAAATCCAGGTTCCGCGGGAGGAAAAGCCCAAAGTTTTTGGTGAACCGGCCTAGGCTCTCGCAGAGCTCTTTCAAATTGAACGGCTCCATCGCCGAAAGGTCAAACGTGTCCTGGTACTTGTAGCGTGGGCCACCCCACGGCGGAGAACAGAAGATGAAGTCAAACTGCAGCGACACACCCTCCGGCACCCAGTCGGTCGTTTTGCTGAGCTCGTTCCAGTCGCCCACGGCAAACCACGTCCTGTCTGCGACGCCGTAGACGCCGCAATTGTGCTGAGAGCACTGGACGTTGACCGCACTGATATCCACCGCACCGACGCTGCGGAACCGCTTGGCGAACTGGATGGTGTTGCCGCCGCAGCCGCAGCACACGTCCAACACGTTCTGGCAGTCTGGAACGAGTTGCTGCACGAGTTTGGCGGTGAATTCGGCCGTGGCTTCTGGCGTGACAGAGAACCACATCTCCGCCGTCATGTACACGCCGTCGTCGAACTTGGAGAAGAGCAGGTATCTCTTGCGCCAGTACTTCTTACAATTCCTCGGAAGCGTCTCGTAATTGTGCATGAGGAGCTGGTCCTCGTCGGCCACCTCGAACTCCAGATCTGACATGGTGTATGCAGATGCGATGCCATCGAGCGAAATAGATGAGAAGGTAAAAATTAATGGTGATGATAGAAACGACAAAATAGAGGGAATAGAATGGGCGTAGAAAGTGATGATCGACGTTGCTGGTTTAAAAGTTGGGATTTTGATTTATGGTTGATTTGCAGCAATACGCAGATTCGCCAACTTGCAAAGAATACATGCCATATCGAAAACTTACGTGGTGTACCGGTACAGCTGATAATGCACATTTAGTCAAGTCGTACACATTTTCGTGAATCGTTTAGATGTATCAAAGTAGCAGTGATATCGGCCTTTCTGCCTGTCTATGCTCGTGATCATTCAAACTTTCTTGCTAATTATCTCGTAATATACATCAGATCTTCCAGACCTTACCCTCACCGATCATCAATTTGTTCTCGTCCTCCATGGTGTGGAACGCCCGCTCGATCTCGGCCGGCGTGAAAACCTCCTCCTGCGGCAAGTCCTCGTTCACGGACTCGATCACCTGCTCCGTCGAGCACGACCCGGTGGAGTTGTCAAACAACTCCAGCGACATGATGCGCGCCATGATTCGGAGGAACAAGCTGTAGCGCTCGAGACTCAACCCGTGTGCGTCCACGTTGCCCAGGCCCACCTCGGCCAACGGCGCCGCACGCGAGAGGTGCAACTCGTCCAAGTCCTGCGCCACGTTGGCGGTGGGGTCGTCGCGCGGCGGCGGGGTCGCGGACGGGGTGTTTTCTTGCGGCGAGTACTCGTGCAAGCCCGAGCTCAGCGGGGTGGCCACGGACTCGGAGTCGGAGTCGGACCCGTCGTCGTCGTCGACCTCGCGCTCGTCGTCGCCGTAGAGGGCGATTCTTCTCCTCTTGGGCTTGCCCTTCTTGGCGATCTCCTTGAACAAGGCGTAGCGGAGCAACTCCTCGGCGACCTTGGCGTCCTTGACCTCGATGGTCTTGGACAAGCGCACCTTGGCGTGCGCGGTGGACAAGCGGATCAACGTTTCCAACGTTCTGGCGGTGACGGGTGCGGTCCTCTTGTTGTTGTCGGCGGGGTCGCTGTTGCGCAACGCGGCGTAGGTGGCCACGATGTACTCGGAGACCTTCTTGGTGAGCACGGGCTTGATGCGCTGCTTGGCGTACTGGATGTACTTCTTCAAGAACGGGATCGACACGATGGTGGGCGTGGAGCCACGCCCGGCCACGCCCGCGTGGAGAAGCGTGTTGAACTTCTCAAAGACCGGCTGCTCGAGGTCCTCGTCGCCGTTGTCCATGCCCGTGGCGAGCGACACGGCGCCGCGCTCGCGCACGGGCTCGCCCTCGGCCATGCCCGGGGCGATGAAGCGGTGCATGCGCAAGACGTGCTCGGAGACGGTGCGGTCCTTGGCCTGGTTGACGTCGTCGGTGACGACGAAGAGCAAGTCGAACCGCGACAAGAGCGAGTCGGGCAAGGCGATGTTCTTGTGCGGGTCCTTGTGGACGTCGTACTGGCCGAACACCGGGTTGGCGGCGGCGATGACCGAGCAGCGGGCGTTGAGCGAGGTGTGGATGCCGGCCTTGGCGATGGTGACGGTCTGCTGCTCCATGACCTCGTGGATGGCCACGCGGTCGGTGTCGGACATCTTGTCGAACTCGTCGATGCACACGATGCCGCGGTCGGCGAGCACCATGGCGCCGGCCTCCAAGCGGCGCTCGCCGGTCTCCTTGTCGGAGGTGACGGCCGCGGTCAAACCGACGCCCGAGGAGCCGCGGCCCGTGGTGGCGATCGCGAGCGACGCGGTGTTGAGCACGAAGCGCAACATCTGCGACTTGGCGGTGGACGGGTCGCCCACCATAAGGATGTTGATGTCGCCTCGCAAGTGCGTGCCGTTGTCCAAGTTCTTCTCGGTGCCGCCGAACATCAACAACAACACGGCCTTCTTGATGTGGTCGAGCCCGTAGATGGACGGCGCGAGCGACTCGGCCAACACGTCGAAGATGCGCCGCTCCTTCGCCAAGCGGTTGATGTTGCGCACGTCCTGGTCGGTGAGCCGCTCGTGCGCCGCCACGCCGGTGGACCGTGCGTGGAGCGGGTACACCGCGTTGGCCAACACCACCGTCCTGAACGCGGACGAGTTGTTGGTGGCGCCGCCCAAGGCGCGGTACACGCCGACAATCTGCACGCGGTCGCCGGGCTTGGCCAAGTCGACCAAGTCGTCGTCCAACACCACGTCCACGGAGCGCGGCAACTGCCCCGCGGGCGCGGTCTCGGGCATCTCTTGCACGGCGATGGTCTGGTGGTCGCGGTACGTGGAGTAGCCGTACTCGGGCACCAACTTGTTGCCGTCGGGGTCCTCCACGGGGTACACCGCGGGCGTGGCGATGGCGTCGAACAGCGTGGTGCTGTCGTGGTACAGCTTGGCGTAGAAGCGGCCCAGCTTGTCCAGATAGTGCACCAGGCGCACCACCTTGGGCCGCACGAGCAGCGCGCGCGTGACGATGCCCTCGATCAGCACCATCGTCAGCAAGTGCGCCGCGGAGATGGTGCGCGGCGTCACCTGGTGGTGCCCAAAGGCGCCGCACAACAGCACGTAGAACTGCTGGTTGTCGTCGATGCGCGCAAAACGCTCGTCGTTGGGGTCGTACACCGTCAACACGGTGTCGCGGAGCGCGCGCTCGCACGCGGGCAAGAAGTCCACGGGCTCGTTGAGGAGGCCGCGCCAGAAGGCCACGTCGAAGTCGCGCACGTCGTCCACGCTGACCTGGAGGCGGAACCGGCCCTTCATGAGCATCTCGCGGATCTCGTTGCGGTAGTTGGTGCCCAGCACGGTGAGCTGGTCCAAGAACTCCTGGAAGCGTCTGACGCGGTCGCCGAACACGGCGTCCACGGGCTGGTCCTGGGGGTCGTCCATGAAGAGAGTGGTTGATAATTCGCCAAATGCGGCTAATGGGACGCGTCATGCAGGCAATATCACCCATCGGACCTCCAGCACACACACCGGGCAGACACAACGGCAGACAGAGACAGGGGACAAGTAGACAAGAGAGGGAGAATAGAGACCGAGCGATTGGCATTGGTAATACTTTTCTTTCTCTTTTCCTTTCTTTTTCTTTTCCTGTTCGTTGCTTGCGTTCTCGTTTCGCAGTCTGCGCGATGCCTACTCAATGAGAGTCAATGAGGGCTGCGGAAACTCGAAAAGTGCTTTATGCGTCAATTGGACCGTAGTTCTCGCGTCAATTGACCGAGTTTCGTTCGACGTAGGTGTAATGTCTTCCGTATACGTGGCGTCTGTACCCGGATGAGTGCATGCTGAGTGTCACCAGCTTGACCATGCATTTCTTCGTAACAGAGCCTTTCCCTGATTCGAGCTTGGTGGTGGCTCAATTAGAAGCACTTCCGCCACACTGTCTCCGTATAATCGTTCTATTACCGCGTCGGCACCTCTATCACGTCCTATCCAGTGACAGACTACGCAGCATGCCTCGCCAGTCGGTGTAGCAGGAACACCCAACATGAATCCAGCATCCGCAACTACTCGCATGTCCTCACCGTAATTTTATTAGCCGAGGCTGTCTAACAGCCTTATATGTAAACGCCATTCAGCGTTCAGCCGATGCATACCGTCTAGCATGATCCGTAGCTAGAACAACCAGAGTGGCACCCTCTAATGGTGCTCATGGTGGCCTAGAGCACCCAGTTCTCCACGTACGCCTTCTTGTCGCCGTCGGCAAAGAGCGTGTCCCACTGCTCGTGCTCCAACGACGCCTGCCCCCGGTACTTGCGCGTCTTTTCGCTGTCGAGCAACGTCAAGTAGCTCCAGTCCAAAAAGTCCTCCAAGTTGTAGTTGGGCTTGCGGAAGGGCTCGCCAAAGATCTTGGCCAACGTGGCGATGTTCGGGTGGTAGTGGCTCATCAACGTCTCCATCTCCCACAACGACGAGCCCATGGCGCCGGTCTTGTACGGGTCCGTTTCCGCCTCGTCGAACGAGTCGGCACCCGCGACGCCGTCCGCGTTCTGGAGCAACACCATGCACGTCGGGTGCCGCTTGAGCAAGTTGTAGATGAAGGGTATGACGATGACCGCGCCCGGCGCCGACGCCGTCAAGGCGAGGCGGGCAAGGCGCTTGATGAACGAGGCGACCAAGTTGGCGGCCAAGTGGGTCAGGCTGAGGAACAAGTCGCACAAGCGGAAGAAGCGCAGGCGGTAGCGCGTGTACAAGAGGTTGGGCGTGAGGAGCGAGTAGAGCTTGGTGTAGAAGTCCGGGTACTCGACGTTGTAGCTCTTCATGAGCTCCCACAACGAGTTGAGCGCGAGGATCTGCACCACCTCGTCCTCCTCCTGGTCCACGGCGTTGGTCAAGAAGTCCATGAGCCCGGCGGCGACGCCCATGTACGGGAGGATGCGCTTGTGCAAGATGAGAAGAAGCGCCTTGTACTGCTCCACGGAGAGACTGGCGCACTTCATGAGCGCAAGGAGGCACTTCTGGTAGCGCGTGCGGAAGTTGAACTTGTACGCGCTGGCCGGGAGCGCACACTCGACCCAGGTGGGCTGCTGCTTCAACGCGTCGGTGTCGGCGGTGTAGAGGAGGCCGTCCTGGATGAGCGTCACGTAGTTGGCGAACACGCGCAGCCGGGCGTCCGCGCCGAGCAGCAGCCACGCCTCGAGTTGCGCCACGAGCGGCTGCTCAAAGAAGTACGCCTGCAAGTCCCAGTGGGCGGAGAAGGACGCCAAAAACTCCAACACGACAAAGTTGTCCGTGGCCTGGTTGCTGAGCACGGCGCCGCACTCGCTGCGGAGCACCAGCGCCACGAGCTGCTGGTAGGTGGCCAACGGGAACTCGCCCGCCGCGGCCTCCAGCCGGATGAGCGCCAACATCACGTCCAACGCGTCCAACTGGAGCGACAGCTCGAACGCCAAGCGGCGCTGCACGAGCGCGCACATGTGCGCCTTGAACCTGGCGTACTTGTCGAGCACCCACTTGCCCACAAGCTGCTTCTTGTCGTCTTTCTGCGTGTCCATCACCCGGTCCAGAAGCGCCTTCTGGAAGATCTTGAGCAAGTGCACCGTGGTCACACGTGCCACGGCCTCGACCTGCGTGTCCTCCCGCTCGGACAACACACGCTCGATCTCGTCGTACTGCGCCAACAAGGGCACGATGCTGTTGTAGGTGGATTTGTCGAGCACTGCGGCAGACAACGCGGCGATTTCGGGCTCCAGCAAAAGCGTGGACGCGGGGGCCTGCGCGCGCGGCTTCTTAGCGCCCTTCTTGGGTGCGGCGGCTGCTTTTCTCTTGGCCATCGTGCGGAATCGGTGCTGCTGACGTTGGAGGTGTAGGTGCTAGCGATGAGATACTGCATGTGCCCCAGGGTATCGGCGCGTTACCCGGCGCGCACTATATAAGGCCGGCCGCCAGAAAGCTTTTCTCCTCATATGACCTTCCAAGTTTTATACAACATGATGAAGTCTTGCGTATCTCCACACAATTCCCTCTGGGATTGAGTCTGTTCTGCAGATTCCCCCGGAAATGTTTCCGTACGGGAATTGGGTTTTGATGGTGACGGTGTTTGGCGCAACCTTCTTGTTACAACACACAAACGCTAAGAGAGTTTCTGACCCAGGTCATATGTAGTGTAGATGTGCTATCACCAGTGCCTTGTGAAGTAGCACCGCACAGCACGACAGTGCAGTGATGCGATATGATAGAAACACGAATACGAGTGATGCAAGCACGAAAAGTGTGATGCCTAGCACCACGCGATGTTATCCCATCATCAAGTGGCGCTACGGTCTACGGTGAGCCAGATGCCATACTTGACGAAGCACAAGCAGGCTATTTCACCAGATGCCACTAACAGTAGTCAACAGATGCACTTACGCTGGCCATGTTTGAATTCTAGTGCCTGAATTCTAGTGCCTGAATTCTAGTGCCTGATGTCTAGTGCCTAAATTTTAGTGACCGATGACTTATCCATCGCTGCACAATGGATAAGTACCCATGGATAAGTACCCATGGATAAGTACCATGGATAAGTACCATGGATAAGTACCATGGATAAGTACCATGGATAAGTACCATGGATAAGTGCTACCCTCTTTCGCTACTATATGTGATTAGTTTATACAGCTTAAATGAAGGTTTCGTAAGCAACAGGAGCCAAGAGCTGGGGCAAGTTGGACTCGGTGGAAACAACACGAGCCTCTCTTGGCTGGGCAGGCTGTCTCTTCAAAGACACCTGCTCACCCTTCTCCTTGGCCTCTCTCTTCTTGGCAGCATTGGACTTGACTCTGTTCAAGAACTCCTGGCGACAGCCAGAGTGCTTCACGTGCTCGACTCTCAAGTTGACCTTCTTCTCAATGTATCTGTGGCCAACAACCTTGTTGATGATCACACCGACGGAGGACTTGGTCACGTTGAAAACGATACCGGTCTTACCGTGGTAGTACTTGTGGGGCATACCCTTCTGGATGGAACCGTTGGCCTTGATGTCAACAATGTCACCAACCTTGTATGGCACCAAGTAAGTCGACAACGCAATAGCGCCGTGCTTCTTGAAGTCACGTTGGAACATGTAACGAGTACCAGATCTGTAACCACGACTGCTTAGTTAGTATGTGTTCGGAGGTTTAGCATGCATGAGGGATATAGCGGGACTTGGCGGGCCCGGCTGAGGCGATGGAGGACTTGTCTGCTGTCTGGATGGAAACTTGACATCTGAAATTTGTCGAAATTTGGCCGGGAAATATGGAGGGAGTATCTCACTGGACGGAGCGGCTGGATTCGGGACCTGCTAAACATGGAAAAAGCGTCCGGGAGACGCCAACGGGGCACATACGATTTACCCATTTTTGATGATTTGTTGTAACGAGGAGTTGGAAGCTTCGCAATTTTTTCTGTGAGTATAGCGACAAAATTTTCCACACTGCAGACAGCGCGCATCACGTGTGAGGGCTAGAGCCCTAATGGCCTGGCACAGGAACTTGGCGAACCAACAGCAGAAGCGTTCTTTGGGTATGAGTATTTCGAGTGTGCCGCAATTGCCAGAGGGCGGAAGGAATGAAAATGGGTGTTCGAAGGGGTGTGGAAAGGATTCGTCGGCTGACCCAGTAGCGCGATGATAGACCAGTCCACTAAAGTAATGGACACGTCTTAGGTGCTGGGATCAGTTGATTAGCGAGAGTAAATATCGTGTACATTGTGAGCATTGTGAGTATAGTATTGTGAGAGTTGTTAGCATTGCGTGGTGGGCTACTTCCTGGCGAATACGATATCAATATATCATACCTGCCAATAGCATACCTATTCTCTGCCCAGAGATGTAGACTGATTGCCCAACTCATATCTCATCTCAATTCCATAACCAACGTTCTACTGCTGTTTGCGTCCACGTGTTGTAGAATTTCTGTCCCCACAGTGCAGCATATGTACATCCTGCCTATGTTGCATCGCAGCCATCGCCATGACCAAGTCCAAGTTCCTCGTGCTACATCCCGATCCGGAAAACCTCGATGCCATAGTGCGCAAGGCAAACGCACAGAACGCCAAAAACGGCCCTTTTGACGCCGTGGTGCTCGTGGGGCCATGTGTATCGCCAACATCCACTACACCCAGTGCAGAGATGCCCATCTACTACTTCGGAAACACGCAAAAAGAAAGCACGTTCGTCGAGGAAACACCCAATTTCGTATGTGTGCAGACGCCCAGCGCCGTGACCAAGCTCCCGAGCGGGGTGACGTTGGGGTTTCTTGCCGAAAACGCCAAAGTGAGCGATCTCCCCACAAAAGTGGACATTTTGTTCTCCTACCACTGGCCCAATGCCGTGGCACGCACCCAGCGACTCTCCCTCGTGGCCGACAGAAGTCTAGACCCGGTGGTCCACGCTGCGCAGCCGCGCTACCACTTTGCGGTGGGCAGTGAACAGGGCAGACACTATGAGCACCCATTTTTCGCATGGAGCCCCACCAGAACGGGCCGTTTCTTCTCGCTTGCGAAAGAGGGCTCAGGAAACAAGTGGTTCTATGCCTTTGCTATCGACACAGCCGAGGATAACGCCGCGGACGCTGGACTCAACCCGTACGAAAGTCAAACCAGAGAAAACGATGCGGAGGGCGACACAGACAGCTTGAAAAGACCAAGAGAACAGGGCTTGCCCTCTCAGAAAGCGTTGCTGGAGCAGGACCGCAAACGGGCCAAGGTGGTTGCGCCCTCGCAGTGTTTCTTCTGTCTTTCGAACCCCAACGTCGAAACACATATGATCGCATCGATTGGCACCCAGTCGTACCTCACGGTCGCCAAGGGTCCGCTCACACAAGCCAGCAAGGATATGCCTTTTTCGGGGCACACGATCATCATCCCAATCAGCCACGAGCCCACGCTAGCGGCGGACTCTGCAGCGAGCGAGGAAATCGACGAGTTCAAAAATTCCCTAGTGTCTGCGTTCCGTACGACGGGCCACGGAGTGGTGTTTTTCGAAATCAGCAGACCGGAGAACGTCCACTACCACGTCCAGGCGGTGCCTGTTCTCCTCGCCGACGCTCTCGCCCTTTTTGACCGTGCGTTGAACGAAAAGGTGCGGGCCAACAACGATTTCCACCGCAACCAGGCATTGAATTTTGAGAAATATACAGAGGAGACTGACACCGTGCGGCTGGTGTTGGACAGCGGCAGCTTCATCCGCTTCAAGGTGTGCGCTGACCTGGTGGTGGAGTATATTGCGCCGATCGATGGGTCGGGACAGGTGGACCTACAATTTCCCAGACGAGTGTTGGCATACATGTTGCGGATTCCAAAGCGAATCCGCTGGGACAAGTGCAAGCAGAGCATGGGGCAGGAGAGGGACGAGTGTGAGCTGTTCAAGGTGTTTTACGAGCGGGCCAAACTGGCATAGACATTGCATTGATATCGTGTAGACTATCTACTTTCTTCCTCGCAGCGGGTGCACCCGCACACAAAGAACCACTCCTTCAAGGCGTCTCTGCGTTCTTGCAACGCATCCTCCTTGTCGATGCCGTAGCTGATGCACAATTCCTCCCCGGGCAAAATGTCCCTTTCCGCCGTGAACTCATACGAAGCGTCTTTTCTTGTTTTGGAGACATTGAACGCACACGAGTGGTTGAAAAAGGAGCCGGAGGGGTACACGCCAAACCCGAAAAGTTCTCTGCCTTCTCCACTCTGCGTAGTCGGCAGCCAGATGCCGAACGCATTGGTGAGGTTGCGTCCAATCATATCACGCACTGCCTGCGGCGTAACAAAGGGCAACCAGCACTCGGGCACAACGAGTCTCACGAATTTGTAGATGTTCACGTAAGAGACGAGAAGGTACGGGTAGCGGGCGACCTTTTCACGCTCCGAGGATTGGAGGGTGTCGAAAACGGATTTCTCAAACACACGTGCGTCCTCGGTGTCCATCTCATGCATATATTTGGCCGACGGCGATGCCTTCTGAGCGAGGTATAGCGTGTGGAGCGTGGAGATGGCGTAGCGGATCTCCACGTAATCCTCGTCGGTGACTGTGGGGTAGTGGTTTGCCCGTTTCGATGGTTTCATCGCAAACACTTTCTTTTCCCACTCAGATACTTCGCTCCACTTCTTTTCCAGCGCACTTTCAAGCTCGCTGCTCAGAGGCACCTCATCTTCCTTGAGCTCTCCTCTGCATCTCACAAACATATCTTCCATGGCGACCAACGTAGCAGTCAACACTCTTTCAGGGTCGTATGCGGAAAACAGTGACATGCACTGCTCAGAACAGAAGTAAATCTTTGCCTGGAGACGATGCTTTAACGTCCGACCGTCCTGGTAGGCGAAGCACCACGTGCACACTTCCTTGCGGAAAGGATGGGTGATGGACCACCCAACAGGCGAGCGGCACGTCAAAAGCGGAGTCCCTTTTGCGATGCTATTCGTGGCGAAGCAACCACGGCCACCGTATTTGGTTGTTTGCACGGTGAAGAGCGGGCTGATTCTGCCCAAAGCTTTCTCTGTGGTTTCCGCTTCTTCCAGCGAATCCTCCACTTCCGCGGTTGTCTCATTCACAGAGTGCTTATCTAGGGAGATTTTTAAGCTGGCAACACTGGCGTCAAGGGTATCCATCGTCGTCTGTGGCATGTGTGGGGTGTTGGTGAAGCGATGATGTAGATGTCGTTCAATGCGGAATGTTGCAGAAAGTCGCAGGTGGCTTGCAGGGTGGGCTGCGAAAGTGCTGCAAAATGTGGCTGTTGGTGCTGGAAGCGGCAACCCGAGTACGTTGAGACGAGTTTAATTAGCCCAAGTGGTTGAGTGTGTCAACTCATCGCCAGTGCACATGTCCCGTGCGCAACGACGCACAGGGCTCATAGCACAACGAAGATGCAAAGACCATGAGCGCGCCCAAGCTCACTTACCATTCTACGTCTTTCCGTCTATATTCGTGAATTGTCTATCGCCGTAAACCCTGACTCTAAACTAATTAAAACAAATGTCTCCGACCTTGTACCAGATCTTCCAGAGCAAACCCTCCTTCTTGGGCTCTGCCGCAATTATCTCCGCCTCCAACTCCTCTTCCTCGTCGATCTCGGCCTTGCCTGTGGTGATGTCCGCCTCCATGTCCGTTCTCCAGTGGGTCTTTCTGTAGAGCTTCCAGCCGAAGTAGAGCAAGGCGAAGATCACTGGGGCAAAGTAGGAGGTAAGCAAGTTGGCCGCAGAGAACTGGCCTGGGAAGAAGACCCAGAAGCCGTTGAAGAAAAGCACCAACAAGTTGAACGCAAAGCCCCAGTAGCACAACCAAGGCAGGATGAGCTTGGGGATCTTGTAGTACTTGTCGTCAAGCTGGTCGGACTGCTGCACGCGCACAGCACGTCTGAACTTGAAGTAGCACAACCACATCACAAGGTACGTGCACAACAAGCCCGTGGTGGACAAGTTGATGAACCAGTTGAACACCTCCGCCGCCAGGTTGGACACACTCATGTACGCCAACGTGCACACGCACATGCAGAAGCCCACGGCCACGATGGGGCAGCCATTGGGCAAGCACTTGGAGAAGACACGGGGCAAGTAGCCGGCCAACGACGCGGAGTAGGCGCTTCTGGCCGCACCGTAGGTGAAACCGTTACCGCAAGACCAGGCCGAGGTCATCACCACCGCGTTCACCACGGAGTCCAACCCGTGGACGCCGACAGACTTGATGCCAACCACCCAGGGCGACGACGCGGCACCGGCCTTGCCGGAGGCGTCGGCAGCAAGCAAGTCTGCGTTGTTGGACGCACACAAGGCGTTCATGAAGAAGATGCCGCCGATGTAGAACAAGTAGATGCGGATGTACGTTCTCTTGGCCGCAAGCGCAATGTTCTTGCGTGGCTGGGACACCTCGCCGGCGATCATGCCCAACATGTCCGCACCGCCGCACGCAAACGCGGCGTAGATGAGCACGTTCCAGAAACCCAAGAATCTGCCGGTGCTGCCGCTAACAAGGTACTCCTTGAAGAGCCCACCTGCGGTCCAGTTGCTGAAGCCGAGGGCCTCGTGCTTGGGGTTGCCGCCGCACATGGCGATCAAGCCGAAGCACATCAAGCCGACAATCAAGATGACCTTGAGGATGGACGAGAAAAACTCGATCTCGCCGTACCAGTTGACGCCGAACACGTTGAAGGCCAACACCAGCACAATGTAGATGGTGATGAAGATGGCGGGACTCGCGTCCGTCCAGTAGCTGATCACCGACGCAAACGCCACGCCCTCCGTGCACATGAACATGAGCGAGGTGTACAAGTAGATCATGGTGACGGCGAAACCCATGGCCGGGTCTAACCAGCGCGCAGCAAAGTGCAAGAAGGAACCTTTGATGGGCAAGTACGAGCACATCTCGCCGGTGGCCATCATCAACGGCCACACCATGGTGACGGCCCATGCGATGAAGCCGAGAAAAAGTGAAAGCGAGCCGGACGTCATCAACGGCGTCTTCAAACCGACGAAAAGACCCGTGCCGATACTCTGACCGATGATCATCAACGACACATGCCGCGACGACAACTTGCGCTTGGTTTCGCCGTACTTTTCCACGTCCAAGCGGTCGTCGAAGTCTGCTGCGCCCGACGCAATGAACTTGCGGTTGTGCGTCCCCACCTGCTCGACGTCCACGGTGAAGGACGTCTGTTTACCCTCTTTTTCGGAAACCATGGATGCTGGGCTGTAGGCTGCTGCATTTGCCGGCCCTATATAGTCTGTTATCTCGGGGTGCACAGAGCTCGCGCTAACAGATCTTATCTGCGTTATCTTAGCGCACTCCAGGACGTGCGCTGCCCAATGGCGCGCGTGAGACGCAAGACAGACCTCATTGGGAGAGCCGTTGCCGCACGTGCTGGGTTTGCAGCACGATGATTTCGCCACAAGTGCATTGCAGCAGCCGTGTACTCTTATCGCTACGATGGGCCTATTGTCAATTCGCGCACCTCCGTACACCAGCCAACGGATTCTTTGCTCATACGCCCGCCAATGTCTTGGCGGAAAATCGCCGCTTTGCGGCGCTCCATGTGCAGGGCCAAGGGACCTAGCGCTTCTTATCTATGCGTCTTCACTGGTTGGCCGAGTGCCGTAAATGGAGCGCCAATCCCGCCATTTGCTGGCCCACATATTTCCCTGTGCGCAATGCGCCGCGATAAGCCGAAGCGAAACCAACTTTAAGATTGGGCTGCTGCTCATTGTGCGGCAGGCATCACGTTACCCGGAGACGGGCACATATGGAGGTACGGGTGGACAGGCGCCAGGGCCCTGTTCCCACACATTTTTTGTGCTACTGACTTTCCTAATTGGCCAGTGTGGGGCTGTGTAGTCTGCCTTTTGCTTGGTCTTGGTTGGATTTGTCAACTCCGACGATGTTCCGGGCGCGATGAGGATGGGCGATGCCCTCGGAACTCGTATTTCTGCACAGCTTCTTTTGCAAGCGTCTGCCGAGACACTCAGCCTGACCTACCCCACTGCGTCCTCGCTATTGCTTTTGCGAGAGGGGCAGCGTGTGTAAGCGAGAGCACCACATGGGCAGACCCCTACTGTCCGAATACGACTCGTTGCGCGCGGGATGCGGTGCGCGCGGGATGCGGTGCGCGCGTGGAACCCCAACGGCCACTGCACGCCTTGGAATTCTGCCGCGTGGAATTCTGCGTGGTGGCAGGGCTGGGGCCGGCATGCACGGAGGGCAGAGTCCTGCACGCGACGCTGTTCTTCTCCAACGCCGTGCATGATGATGATCGTTTTTTCTTGGCTCGCGATAACGGAAAGCGATGGTGCAGCCTCAAATAGCCCCCATTTTCTCCGCTCCAAACCCGCAGCTACTCATGAAGGACTTTGAGAAGCAAACAGACTCCGACGATGTTTTGTCGCGGCACACCGCCGAGTACAACTTGACGGTGGCCATGTCCAACCCGCAGTTGAAGGCGCAGACCGACGAGTCCCACCAATTGAGAAAGGCGTTGGAGGCCAGACACTTGTCCATGATTGCCATTGGCGGTGCGTTGGGCACGGGTTTGTTGATTGGTACCGGTACGGCGTTGCGCACGGCGGGCCCTGGCGGCGTGTTCATCTCGTACTCGCTCATTGGGTTCGTGGTGTTTATGGTGTTGAGTGCGTTGGGCGAGGTGGCGACGTTCATCCCGTTGGCGGACGGGTTTGCGGGCTACTTGACGCGGTACGTGGACGAGTCGCTCGGGTTTGCGTGCGGGTGGGTCTACTTGATCAAGTACCTTTTGATTCCGGCCAACCAGTTGGTGGCGGGCGCGCTCGTCATGTCGTTCTGGGTGAGCACGGAGAAGGTCAACCCCGGCGTGTGGATCACGGTCTTCTTGGTGGTGATCGTCGTGGTGAACGTGCTCGGCGTGCGCTTCTTTGGCGAGATTGAGTTTTGGTTGTCGTGCCTCAAGGTGCTCACCTGCTTGGGGCTCATTTTGCTCTTGTTCATCATTGCCTTGGGCGGCGGGCCCAGCAAGGACCGCCTCGGCTTCCGCTACTGGCAGGACCCCGGCGCGTTCCGCGAGTACGCGGACAGCTCGCGCGGCTTGGCGGTGTCGGGCGCCACGGGCCGCTTTGTGTCGTTTTTGTCGGTGCTCGTGACGGCGATTTTCGCCTACACCGGGTCGGAGTTGGTGGGCGTCACGTTTGCCGAGTGCGCCCGCCCGCGCCAGGCCATCCCCAAGGCAATCAAGTTGACGTTCTACCGGATTCTTGTGTTTTACATTTTGTCGGTGTTGTTTTTGGGCATGTGCGTGGCGTCGAACGACCCGTTGCTCTTGGGCGCCCTGGGCTCCACCGCGCTGGCGTCGCCCTTTGTCATTGCCATCAAGAACGCCAAGATTGGCGGCTTGGACCACGTGGTGAACGCGTGCATCTTGATCTTTGTCTTGTCCGCGGCCAACTCGGACTTGTACATTTGCTCGCGTACCGTGTACGGCCTTGCCGTGGCCGGCTACGCGCCCAAGTTCTTTGCCAAGACCAACAAGAAGGGCGTGCCCTACTACGGCATCCTCTTGGGCGCGTTGTTCTGCTGCTTGGCCTACATGACCGTGGACTCGTCCTCGTCCGAGATCTTCACCTACTTTGTCAATGTCGTGTCCTTGACCGGCCTCATCACCTGGGCGTGCATCCTCTACCTCCACATGCGCTTCATGAAGGCGTGCAAGGCGCAGGGCATTGACCGCAAGCGCGACTTGAACTACCGCTCGCCCGTGCAGCCCTACGGCACCTACTTTGCCTTTGGCGTGTGCGTGTTCCTCATCCTCATCAAGAACTTCACCGTGTTCTTGGGCCACGACTTCCCCTACAAGACCTTCATCACGGGCTACATCATCCTCCCGGTGTTCTTGGTGTGCTGGTTGACGTACAAGTTTGTCAAGAAGACAAAGTTGATTGCCCCGCAGGACGTGGACTTGGCCACCTACAAGGACGTGATTGACGCCGAAGAGGAGGCCTTTGCGAGAAAGGACGAGGAGGACAAGGCCATTAGAGAGGCCCAGGGCAACCCACGTGACGTGCGGTGGTTCTACGAGAAGGTGTTTGGGTGGATTTTCTAAGCGGCCGCGTGGTTGCACTAATGAGAAGACTAGTAATGCAGATACGTAGCAACGCCGTGCACCGCCCTGCACGCGCCCGCTGGTGCAACAACGGTGGGACGCACCCTCGGAATTGCAAACGCCGTGCTCACGGCAACGGCCCAATAAAATGCCCCCCACGATAGCGTGTGTCTGGGCATTGCTGCCCCGGAGGACCTGTCTGCCCCGCACCGTTGGTGCAGTCTGGTCCTGTTCGTTCGCCGGAGTTTGCAAGGTTGCAAGCAACTCCCGTTGTGGCCGCAACTGAGCCGTCCCACTCGCTGCCCCATTGGGACAAACGCACCGGCGGCGCCAGGCGCCCCGGTGCATCTCGTGTAAGCACTATACCCTCTCTGAACGGCGCAGTGTCGTGCAATGTGTGGAACCCTGCTGCGCACGCCGACACCCCCACGGCCCAATGGGGCCCTCGTGTGGCAGTCACGCCGTCGCCACCGGCTACAATACATATTTAAGGCGACCTCACCCCGACCCCGTTGCAGCTAGCCCACCCACTATGGGCCAGATCCAGCCCCTTCCGCGCACGTGACCAGCGGGCGCGATCTTCTGGCCAGAAAAACGTCGCTACATACGAAGCCAGAACAGCCATCGGTTACTCAAACGGCACACACAGCGCGGCCGTTCCTTCCGTCATGAACTCGAGCGGGTTGGCCAACAACGCGATTCCGGACTCGGCGCTCGGCCGGATCGACGCCTTGCGCGCCCTGGCCGGCGTGCCGACAGGAGTCGGGGAAGTCTCTGCGGTGGATGACAATCCCTTGGCCGCAGCCGCCTCGGACGGCGGCGCCCACATGCCCCACCAGAACCACGGCGCCCAGCATAACCAGCATAACCACCTCCCGCATCACCTCCAGCACCTGCAACACCAGCAACACCACAACCACAACCACGCACACCACCAAGGCGGGTACCCGCCCGTCGCGGGGCCCAGCATGGTGGCGTACCAGGACGGCAAGCTCAGCGACTCTGTGGCCAAGGTGGAGAACGAGGTGTCCACGCTCAACCAGGACATGGCGTACTTCCGCCACGTTCTCGACTTCCAGAACCTGAAGATTGAGAAGTTGACCCTGCTCCTAATAGACTTGCTCCACAACAAGGACGTGCTGTCCATCGTCAGCCTGCTACAGTCCATCCAGCAAAGCGACCCGTTCAACGTGGACGACACCCACGACTCGGTGGACGACTCGGTGCCCGACGGCGTCCACGACTCCGTGCACGACTCCGTCCACGACGTGGCCGCCGCGCTACCCTCGCTACAATCGCCCGGCGTCGTGAGCGGCGTCCAGGTGCCCGGCGCGCTCAATGTCTCGGGCGTGCTGCTCGACAGCAACATGGACCCGCAGCTACCGCAACTACATCAGGTGGCGCAGGCGGCGGTTGCGCAGGCGAAAAACGACGGCAAGAAAAAGCGCAAGCGGCCCTTTGTCAAGGTGAATGGCAACCTGGCGGGCGCGGGCGGCATGGCAAAAGTACAGCAGCAGCAGTTCCACCTGCAGCAACAGCATCTGCAGCAGCAGGCCCAGCAGGCCCAGCAGCAACAAAACTCCGTGCAACAGAGCCTGCGACAACCTACGATGCAGCTCGAACAACAGCAACAGCAACAGCAGGGCCACACGGCCAAAAGCCCCATGCCCGGCGTGTCGATGCCGGGGCTCGAGGTTGTCAATGTCGACAATATGAGCGGGCGCAAAAAACCCAATGTCTCCATCAACTTCCTCCACAACCCCATGACGATCAAGGACATTTATGACGAGTTCACCAAGGGCTTCCAGGGCCAGCCGCCGCTCCGCGAGTTGGACGAGCGGTTCGGCAAGTACCTGTGGCGCGGCGACTCGCGGTCCAAGGAGTCCAAGCGGTTCCAGCGGCGGAAGAAGTTGTGCGACGCCATCGAGCGCGGCATGGAGAAGTACGGCAAGTCTGCGGAGGAGATTATGCGCTACATTGAAACGTTTCGCGACGACCGGTCGTTGACGTGGGTGATGAACGGCAACCTCCCGCAGGACTTGTTGGAATGAGGACGGATGTCGCGCAGAGGCTGCGGACAATATTGTATTTTACTCTTTATTTCTAGAATGTATTAACAGGTGCTTGGAGCTACGTGTAGTCACGTAGCCGTAGCAGCCACGCCGGGCCGGCGGTCACGTGACCGTTGCGGTCCCCACCACCAGCAGCCAGCTCGCCACGACCGGACCCAATTGGACAACAGTTCACTCCCAACCACGTCCGCCCACCCACCACGCCGCTCCCAGCGAGTTTGTTTGCCCGGCGCACATATGGGGTGGACCTCAGAAATTTCTCGAACTTTCCTTCGCGGTGCGGGTAACCCGGAAATTTTTCGATAAAGTTGGAGGCCATTCTCACAATTTTTGCACACTTTACCCACCCAGAAAATGTTGGCTGCAAGAAACGTGCGCTTAAACGCCGCCAAGCGGTTTGTGCGTATGCAATCCACCGCCGCGCCCAGCGGCCCCGTCATCGGTATCGACTTGGGTACCACCAACTCCGCCGTTGCTGTCATGGAGGGCAAGACCCCCAAGATTATCGAGAACAGCGAGGGTGGCAGAACGACCCCCTCCATTGTGGCGTTCACCAAGGAGGGCGAGCGTTTGGTCGGTATCCCCGCCAAGCGCCAGGCCGTGGTGAACCCCGAGAACACGTTGTTTGCCACCAAGAGATTGATTGGCAGACGCTTTGAGGACAAGGAGGTGCAGCGCGACTTGAACCAGGTGCCCTACAAGATCATCAAGCACGAGAACGGCGACGCGTGGCTCGAGGCGCGCGGCCAGAAGTACTCGCCCCAGCAGATTGGTGGCTTTGTGTTGAACAAGATGAAGGAGACCGCGGAGTCCCACTTGAACAAGCCCATCAACAACGCCGTGGTGACTTGCCCCGCGTACTTCAACGACGCGCAGAGACAGGCCACCAAGGACGCCGGCAAGATTGTCGGCTTGAACGTCATGAGAGTGGTGAACGAGCCCACCGCCGCTGCGTTGGCCTACGGCTTGGAGAAGAACGACGGTGAGGTTGTCGCCGTGTTCGACTTGGGCGGTGGTACCTTCGATGTGTCCGTGTTGGACATTGGCGCCGGTGTCTTCGAGGTCAAGTCCACCAACGGTGACACCCACTTGGGTGGTGAGGACTTTGACATTGCCCTCGTCAGAAACATCGTCGAGACCTTCAAGAAGGAGTCCGGCATCGACTTGGAGAAGGACAGAATGGCCATCCAGAGAATCAGAGAGGCCGCCGAGAAGGCCAAGATCGAGTTGTCCTCCACCGTCTCCACCGAGATCAACTTGCCCTTCATCACCGCCGACGCTTCTGGCCCCAAGCACATCAACCAGAAGATCACCAGAGCCCAGTTTGAGTCCTTGGTTGAGCCTTTGATCAAGAAGACCATCGAGCCCTGCAAGAAGGCCTTGAAGGACGCCGGCTTGAACACCTCCGACATCTCCGAGGTCATCTTGGTTGGTGGTATGTCCAGAATGCCAAAGGTCATCGAGACCGTCAAGTCCATCTTCGGCAAGGAGCCCTCCAAGGCTGTCAACCCCGACGAGGCTGTCGCCATGGGTGCCGCCATCCAGGGTGGTATCTTGGCCGGTGAGGTCAAGGACGTTGTCCTCTTGGACGTGACCCCATTGTCCCTCGGTATCGAGACCATGGGCGGTGTGTTTGCGAGATTGATCTCCAGAAACACCACCATCCCTGCCAAGAAGTCCCAGATCTTCTCCACCGCCTCCGCTGGCCAGACCTCCGTCGAGATCAGAGTGTTCCAGGGTGAGAGAGAGTTGACCAGAGACAACAAGTTGATTGGTAACTTCACCTTGTCTGGCATCCCACCAGCCCCTAAGGGTGTTCCTCAGATCGAGGTCACCTTCGACATTGACACCGACGGTATCATCAAGGTGTCTGCCCGCGACAAGGCCTCCAACAAGGACGCCTCGATCACCGTGGCCGGCTCCTCCGGTTTGTCCGACGCTGAGATCGAGAAGATGGTGCAAGACGCTGAGAAGTTCGCCGAGTCCGACAAGGCCAAGAGAGAGTCCATTGAGTCTGCCAACAGAGCCGACCAGTTGTGCAACGACACCGAGAACTCCTTGAACGAGTACAAGGACAAGATCGACCAGGTTGACGCCGACAAGCTCAGAGAGCAGATTGCTGCCTTGAGAGAGGTTGCCGTCAAGGCCCAAGCCGGCGAGGAGGTTGACCCATCTGAGTTGACCACCAAGACCGAGGCCTTGCAGAGCGAGTCCATGAAGGTGTTTGAGAAGTTGTACAAGAGCAACAACGACAACAACTCCTCCAACGAGTCCGAGCCAAAGAACTAAGCATCTTGGCATGAAACACGAAGTAAATCCTGGCTGGATTGATTTTACTGTGCTTGTATATATTGTAATACAGTGAACATGGTTCCACAGAGTAGATGCAATGTATGATGCTATATGGACATGTGTGGCTATGCTGCGGTGTAGAGCCCCCGGGCGTACCCGCGCGAGCGGGGGATCAGCCCCGCCAGCACCGGACCCGAATTTTCCAGGTACATGGAGCTCAGGTAGTGCGAGCTGGTGTTGTGGTAGCGCTTGACGGTGCCGTAGCGCTGGACCTTGCCTGCGTCCAGCACGGAGCTGGCGCCGGCGCTGCCATTGGACGCCGAGCTGGCCACGGACTGCTCGTCCGAGTCGTAGTCGAGCATCTCGCCCAACATGGAGCGGCGGTTGAGCATGCGCTGCAACGTGTGCACGTCGTTGTCGACGGTGTCGCGGTCGGAGTCAAAGTCGGCGGCCAGCACCGTTTCGATCGACTCGCCCGTCGCCACGGACGCGGCCTTGGGCGTGTGCTGCGTCGTGCTGCCCAAGAGGCTCGACGCGATGCTGCCCGCGCGGTCCAACTGCGCCCACGCGGGCACGCTCAGCCCGGCCAACACGGCCTGGAAGAGGCCGATTTCCTGGCGGAGCTTGATGCGCAGCGCCAACACGTTGGCCAAGTACTGGCGCCACACGCGCTGCACCTCCTCCGCGCCCGGGGGCTCCTCGCGCAAGTGCTGGCGGAACAGCAACCCGGCCGCGTGCGGCGGCACCGGCGGCGCCAACGAGTCCACCAGGAACGCTGCCGCGGAGCGCGGCGCCGTGCGGTGCTGCTCGTCGAGGTACTGCGAGAGGTGCGTGAGCTTGCCCTGGCGGCCCAGGTCCACACGCCGCGCGGGCGCGCCGCCGCCGCCGGCCATCATCTTGAGCTCGTCCGTGAGCCCCTCCACGCGCGCGGCGCCCGCGCGGCCCAACTCCGGGTTGGCCAATGGCGCCGAGATGGGCGCGCCGCGCGCGCGCGCGTGGGGTCGCTCCACGTGCAGCGTCGCCTTTGTCAGGCCGCGCACCGTGCGCCACCAGCGCCCCGCCCGGCTGCGCACGCGCGCCAACGCCCGCCGGACGCGCACGCGGAGGCGGTACAACGCGCCGCCCTCCTTGAAGCGGATGGCCGCGCGGCGGCGCAACAGCGCCTGCTGGGCGGGCGCGGCCTCCGCGCTCAGATCGACGCCCGCCTTGGTCGCGCGGCGGCGCAAGCCGCGCCGCTTCAGCGGGCGGCCCTCGCCGTTGGCGCGCGTCGAGAAGATGGTGGCCTGCGACCCCATCAGGTCCAGGATGTCGCGCGAGCGCGTGCGGCGCACCAGCGCGCTTTTTGGCAGCCGCGGCAGCCGCACCAGGGGCGCCAGCGCGGCCAGCGCCGCGCCGTGCTCCAAGATGAACTGCGAGAAGCGCGGCGGCACCTGGTTGAAGTGCGCCGCGTGCACCTGGTTGAAGTGCGCCGCGTGCACGTCCGCCCCCGCGCGGTGCGCCATGTGGGACGTGTTGCCGTATGGAGCCGTGGTGTCCGCGTCGTTGCTCGTGCGGTTGCTGTCGCCCTCGCCGCCGGGCAGCTGGAGCATCTCGACCGTGTCGAGCGAGTGCGCATACGCGGGCAAATCGTAGTAGGGGATGGACACGGCGATCAGCACCGACAGGTCCGTTTCCACATCGAGCCGCTGGGGCGTGTGCTGCGGCGGCCGCAGTGTGGGGGGTGTGGCGCGTGGCGGGGGCGCGCCATCAAGAAGTTCCGAGGTCAACACGTCAGAAACTGAGCTCAGCAGCATGGACCTGGCGGCTAGCACTGGCAGCCACTCGTTCGATGCGGTGCTCATATGAATGATGGGGAGGGATTGTGCGAATGAGGTAGTGGGGGAGTAGTGGGGGAGTAGTGGGGGAGTAGTGGGGGAGTAGTGGGGGAGTGGTGGGAAAGTGGAGGAGGAAGAAGTGGTAGGAAGAGGGAGGAAGTGAAACAAGTGGGAGGAAGTGAAAGTGGGAGTGGGATCTCGCAATTGATGTGCGCTGGCTGGCGCCCAAAGTGGCACACCCGTACACCGGCCAGCACGAGCCGATGCACCCACTTGGACTGCCGTTTCGCGCGCGCACCTGCAGGCGTCTCCACAATCTATTCCCGTCACATTGTCTAATTGACCTACACTTGTCTTGAATCTCATTCATTTTAGTGCCGCTACTTGGCGCGCGCCAAGCCGACCGCGTCCTTCTTCAAGTCGTACACGGAGTAGTATCTGCGCAAGAACGCATCGCCAATGATGGCCAAGTCGCCAATGGGCTTGGGGAAGTCCATGGGCGTGAACGCGGAGATGCACGAGCCGGACACCTCCAAGGTGTAGTCGTACGCGGTCAAGGTGAAGTTGTAGCCGCCCAAGGTCAAGGTCAAGTCGGGCAAGTTGTCGCGCTGGTCGCACTCCACCTGGTACTGGCCGGACCAGGACTTGGTGGCGCCGATCTTGGCGTTGATGATCTCCGCCAACGACGAGGGCAAGGTGATGAGCGAGGTGCCGGTGTCGATGGCCGCGCCGGTGGAGGCCAACTCCGCGTACTCGTCGCCCAAGCCAATGCCGTCAAAGGACACCTCCCAGTAGGCCTTGCGGCGCACGGGCAACCACGTGAGCGAGCCCTTGAACAAGGACTCGTCGTAGCCGCCAAAGGTGGCCAAGCCGCCGTTGTTCTCGTCCTTGTTGGTGTCGCCGAGGTAGAAGCCAAACTGCGGCGCGTCCAAGAGGCCCTGCGCAATCGCGTTGTAGATGGGCGGCACCACCTTGTTGACGGCGATGGTGTCGTAGGCCAAGCCCAAGATGCCGTCGAACTTGCCAAACGCGAACGCGAGGCCGGGCTCGGAGGTGGCCTCGGCAAAGTCCTGCTTGGGGATCACCAAGTCGCCGAGCGCGACCGTGTCCTGCGAGATGTAGCCCTCCATGGCGCCCAGGCCGTACTGGATGGCAAACTCTGAGCCGTTGGCCTTGTAGGTGGCCAGCGCATCGTGGTCGTACTTGGTGTGCAAAAAGCACGCCAACGAGCCGCAGTCCTGCGAGGGCACCCACAAGTTCGACAGGCCCGTGTCCAAAATGACCTTGAACGTCTGGCCGGGCAGGCCAATCTGGATCTCCGTGAAGTACTGCGCGTTGAGGTAGTTGGTCAAGGGCGTCTCGTGCTTCAGCGACGCCACAAGCGGCACCTCCGCCACCTGCTGCCCGTGCTCAGCACCAGACCCGTACCCCGCGGCGGCAAAGGCGCTCATGTACTTGTTGGCTAGCGCGGCGGTGTACTCGCCGAAACGGGAGGCGTCGAGCGAGTGTTCTGCCGGGATTTTCTTGAGGCTGGTGGAGAACGTCTTGGCGTCCGCGGCGGGGAAAAGCGCCGCGGCGATGGCCACGAGTGTGGTGAGTTGCATGGTGTGGGTGGGTTATCACAGAAAAGCAAGTGGTGATAAGATAAAGTGGCGAGGGCTGGCTTTATATGGCGGGCACCCGTACACCGTATCGCCGCTCCGGCACAAAACCCGATAAGCGGATCCGGGGAAAAAGGGCGCGGGGCGTTTCGGGACTGCTGGGGCATGCGTGGCCGAGCATTGGGCCGGAACTCGTGCTGTTTTGGTGCCGTTGGCTCGAGGTTTGGGAATCCACACTTGCGGTGTGTGCAGGCCGGCTCCCCATGGGGCTTGCGCTCAGCTATATTTGTCATGCGCAGCAACCGCTCTGGGCATGGCCAGCGGCACGTGACGATCGCACGTGCAACATCAACCACCACAATAGATACGCCTGTGGAATGAAGACGCTGCAATTGTATGTCCTGGTGCTCGCTGCAATCGTGTGTCCTGGCCTGTGTGTCAACGTCTCGGTATCTACCGTATTGAGCGTAGCAGATTGACGTAGGCTGCAAATATGGCGCCCCGCGCACCGACTCGTTGTGTAATCGCCGTTGTGTAATCGCCGTTGTGCAATCGCCGTTGTGCAATCGCCGTTGTGCAATCGCCGTTGTGAAGACTCGTTGTGGAATGTCGTAGTGTAACATCGTTGTGATTGTCGTTGTGCAATCGTGGTGTAAGTGCATTCATGACTGGTGCGACTACAATGGCTGCGAACCACTGCTAACTCGCTTGTGGGCGCAAATCCGAGGTTCCAAGATTGGGTGGAATCGCCGAATTGGACCTCGTTTTGCGTGGTCTGAGTATTGGATACACAGCCTTGATCGGATTCAGATACATAATCTACCAAGGCCTGCTCGGAGTCTTCTAATCACGTTCGGCTCTTGGATGGCTTCGCAATCACGTCGTTTCTTCGTGGCTAGACTTCTCGTAACCGCTCGTCCAGCCCAGTGGCAGACTTGAATCTCATTCGTCTAGCCCCGGCTTCGACGTGGCTAGCCGAGTTTGGCTAGCCGAGTTTGGCAAACTCCTCCATCGCCTTGTCATAGCCCTGCTCCCACTCCCACAAGAACAGCGACTTCCCCCGCTTCGCCACGTGCTCCTGCAACCGCGCCGCCTTCACCGCCTGGCGCCTGCCCACGCGTGCACCGGCCTTGGCAAACTCCACGCAGTCGTTCCACGCGGTGGTGAAGCCGTCCTTGTAGCGGTCGTGCTCGTACTTGTCCTTGCCGTTCTGCCCGTTCCAGTAGTCCACGTGCGCGTTGTAGTTGCCGTCGAGCAGCTGCTGCAACTGCCGGTCGTCGGGCACCACCACCTTGGGCGCACTGAAGGACTTGCCCACCTGCTCGCGGAAGTCCCACTCGCCGCCGCTGCCCGCCTCGAACTTGTACGTCCAGAACCACGTGCCCGCAGTGGCCCGCTCCAGCATCAACTGCTGCTGCGTGGCGCCGTACCGCCGCACCCACTCGTCCTTGCTGCCCAGCTTCTTCCACGTCTCGCCGTCCAACACGCACGACCACTCGGCCACGGCAAAGTCCACGCCGGCGCCGTTGTCCGTCAAGTTCGTGAGGAGGTCGCCGTGGAGGTCGTTCACGATGTCCTCCGCGCGCTTGGCCTTGTCCTTGTCGCCGAAGCATCGGTAGCAGTGCGAGTCCACCACCACGCCGACGTTCCGCCCGTCCCGCTGGTTTTCTTGCACCCACTCGGCAAACTGGTTGGGCCACCACCCGTCCGAGATGTACACGGGCACCGCGGCGTCCTCCTTGCGGATCGCGCTGATCGCCTTGGCGTAGTACTTCTTCTGCTTGTCCGCCTTGTTGGAGAACTCGCTCTCGTTGACGATCTGGAGCCCGGTGATGTTGTCGTACCGCTTCAAGTCCGCTGCGATCCACCGCACGGCCTCCACCGCGGTGTCGATGTTCAGCGAGTGCGCCCAGAAGTCCGCACTGCCGCCGGCCTGCTCGCCGCTGTGGTCCCCGCCGTTGGCGCCGCCAGGCAACCCGTGCACGTCCACCAAAACGCCTATGCCGTACTGGCCGGCCTTTTCCACGTAGTGTTTCTTGAAAATGGCCCACGAGTTCTTGTACACGTCCTTGTACTTCTCGAACTTGGTGCCCTTGGTGAACGCGCCGCCGTTCACGTTCCAGTAGCCGAGCGGCACACGCACGCTGGTCACGCCCTGGTCGCGGAGATAGTTCCAGTCGTCGTCCGAAACGTAACTAGTCCAGTGCTTTTCCAACTTCTCGCGTGTGGCGTCGTTGTTCTCTTTGGCAATGTCCAACTCGCACTGGGCGCCGTCGGGGAAGATGGAGTGGAAGAGCCATTTCTCGGCCACGAACACGCCGCCGAAGTTGACGCCGAAGTTCTGTTTCGCCTGGTAGAGCTGCTTCTGCGTGAGCTTGCCCGAAACGGCAGGCAGCGCTGCCGGCAAGGTGCGCGTTGGAGTGAGCTTATCCTTGAGAAATCCCATGATATATTGATATAGTTGATCTAGCGTTCGAAGGAGATTGATGTAGGTGATGCAATGGTTCAAATGTACCTGATATGTACCGCAATGGAATTTAAATGTAACTGATCTGTGCCTGATGGTTGCTGCGCCAGGTCTGGAGCAACACCTCGATTTAGCATTGTGCACTCTGCAGCATGATGTCACTCACGTGGTCGCGAAAAGCTCAATGTGGGGTCCGATGGAGCGTGATATGAGTGATCGTGATGACGTGATTGTGATAATCTGATGATTGTGAGATCTGATAGTGATTGTGATTTCCACTGTGACTGGCGTGTATGTGTTCAGTCTATGAGTTCAGTCTGTGAGTTTAGTGTATGGTGGCTGTGGCTGCGATAAGGTGCGGGTAAGCTCAGTACATATTGGAACAGTACAGAGCATTGATCTGAATAGAACAATTGGATCAGAATACAGCGCATATGGGCCAGATAAAGGGCATGTTAAGCTCGGTAAAGGGCATGTTTAATCAGACAGAAGAATATTGGATCAGATAAAAGTGCATTTGGACCGGAATATGAACATTCTAGCCTTCAGAAACCTGGGTATTCAATAATGGGTGTGAAGTTGGGATGTGTACGTGGTGGCTTGAGCCATAGCACCGAAATATAAATGGGAAGTGTTATACTGGGGTCACTTCTCGCGCTGTCGATTGCAAATCCTGTAGTGTCTTTGTGGTGCCTGGATCTTGCGGTGTCTGGATCAGACCACTTGGACAACTACGACATACTGTCCACTATTCATTGAAACGAAAATGGTCTGTCTTGTTCGATGCAATTTGGTGGGACGAGTTCGGTAGATATCTGATCTGTACATACTACGCGTGCGATCTGGGGTAGCGATGGGCTCACCACTACGACACAACTCTCGCTCATTGACGCAAGCGCTACTCATACTCCAGTGCATGCTAGCTGATATCTAGCTGATCATATCTAGCTGATCAGTTGATCTAACATTAGTTGAACATAGTTGAACATAGCGGAAAGTTGAACATCAGACATTCATCCATGGCGTGGCCCGAACCGCTCGTCGGCTTGCTCCACAAGTTCAAGCTCATCAACACGCACATGACGTTCATCTCGTCGTTCTCGCGCCACACCATCCCCACGTTCGACCACCTCCAGAAACTCCACGACGACATCTCGCGCCTCGACCTCCAGATCATCAAGGACCTCCTCCCCGACGGCGACGTGCAGTTTGGCTACCACGACGAGAACCAGTTGCTCCTCCAGCAGGTGGAGAGCGTGCCCTACTCGCTGCGTGGGTACGCCAGCAAGCAGCCCAAAACGCTCGACGACGCGTACGAGCAAGTGAGCAGGCAAAACGCCGAGCCCAAGCGCGAGCGGCAGCTCCTCGTGTTCGAGTTCTGCGACGTGCGCACGCTGGGCGTCGGCGCGGTCATCAAGGGCAAGGACGCGCGCAAGCGGCGCGCCGAGCTGCCGTCGCCGGAGTTCTTTTCGTCCACGCACAAGATGAACATGGAGCAGCTTCTGCAGCTGCAGCTCCAGGCGATCGTCACGGGGCGCAACGAGCACTTTGTGCGCTGCGTGGACGCGTTCTTGGCCAGCTTCTCGGACGAAGACGTCGCCGAGGGCGTGCCGTTCAAGGTGTTGGTCGAGCGCAACATCAAGAACATCCCGGAGCCCGAGCACTTGAGCGACCCGGTGGCCATGATGAGCGTGCGGGGCGACAGCCTGCCCAAGCTGGACACGGAAAAGCCCGCCTTGCTGGAGATGCTCGCGGCGCTCCACGCCAAGCCGTTGTTCAAGGACCAGATCCGCACGGTCGCTACGCTTACGCCCAGCCGTGCAGCCAGGTTCGCCGTGCTTGCCGACTCGGTGCTCCACGCAGACTTGGCCGACGCCTTGTGGCAGTACAAGGGCATCGACGCGTGGGACCCGGGGTTGTACGTGCACCAGGCGCAGGCGCTCCACGCGTTGGCCGACAAGAAGCACGTCATCGTGTCCACGTCCACCAGCTCGGGCAAGTCGCTCATTTACCAGCTCCCGATCCTCAACGACATCCTCCGCGACATGGACAGCGGCACCAACGTGGCCAGTCGCGCGTCCACCGCGTTGTTCATCTTCCCAACTAAAGCACTAGCGCAGGACCAGAAGCGCCACCTCACCGAGCTCATCGCGCAGCTCCCACCGCGGCGCCGCAAGATCGTCGTGGACACCTACGACGGCGACACCGCGGGCAAGGACCGCGGCCATGTGCGCAACTTCGCCGACATCATCTTCACCAACCCGGACGCCATCCACGCGGCGATCTTGCCCAACAGCGCAGAGGAATCTGGGCCCCGCGGGTGGAGGGAGTTTCTCGGCAGCCTCAAGTACGTGGTGATGGACGAGTTGCACGTCTACAAGGGCACGTTCGGCGTCCATGTCGGGTACGTGATGGCCCGGCTCAACCGCATGGTGGCCCTCCAGGCGCTAGACGAGCACACGCCCACGTACATCTCGTGCTCCGCCACCATCGCCAACCCGGAAGCACACTTCCGCACCATCTGCGCCATCGCGGACGCCGACGAGATCGTGCATGTGCTGGACGACGGCAGCCCCAGCACGGAAAAGTCCATGGTGGTGTGGGAGCCGCCCATCCTCATGAACAAGCGGGGCCAACGCGACGACGCGCAGCGGACACTCGTGCTGGCCACCAAGGTGGACTCGCCCATTCAGCTGCCTTTTCTCCCGCGTGAGAGCATCATCGGCGAGCTGGCGAAGATCTTGGTGCACCTCTTGTGCACGTTGCCCTCCATCAAGGCCATCGTGTTCTGTCCGATCCGCCAGGTGTGCGAGCTCCTCATCAAAGAGGTGAGGGCGCTCATTGCGTCGAAGGAGTACCCGCAGTGGAACTCGCTCAGCGACCACGACGTCATGCTGTACCGAGGAGGATACTCGAAAACAGACCGCCGTGCCATTGAGCAGCGCATGTTCCAGGGCAAGCTCCGTGCCATTGTGGCGACGAACGCGTTGGAGCTCGGCATCGATCTTTCCGACTTGGACGTGGTCATTTCGTGCGGGTTCCCAGCGCTGAAGCTGAACTTGCACCAGCAGTTTGGCCGTGCGGGCCGTGGCCCGTCGTCCAAGGGCAGTTTGGCTGTGCTAGTGTGCGGCTCGACTCCGGTGGACCGGTACTACTTGAAGAACTCGCTGGAGTTGCTAGACAAAAACGCCTACGAGGATCTATGCGTGGAGGGGCTTCTTGACGGCACGCTGAACCGCATGGTTTTGGGGATGCACTTGCAATGCGCTGCCTTTGAATGGCCTATAGACATCCAACAGGACCAAAAGTGGTTTTCTCCACACAACTCTGCAAAGATGAACGAGGCATTCGTCACTTTGTGCAAGGAAAACCTCCATCAAGACAAGAAAGGTTACTACAGAACAGACCCGCGGTACCTTCCCTGGCCGCCCGAATTGGTCTCCATCCGTGCTATTGAGCAGACCATGTACGCCGTGGTGGATGTCACCGAAAACAGGAACATTGTCATTGAAGAAGTGGAGGAGCTGCGTACGAGCTTCACCCTATACGAAGGCGGCATCTTCTTGCACCAGGGCTTGCCGTATTTGGTGAAGGAGTTCAATCCAGAAGAGAAATATGCCAAGGTGGAGCGCGTGAAGGTCACCTGGATCACGCAGCAAAGAGACTTTTCGGACGTGGATCCGTATGAGATAGAGTTGGTGAAGCAACTTCACCCACCCAACTCTCCTACACCGTCGGATATCCCTGTCTTCTACGGGAAAATCCAGACCACCATCATTGTATTTGGCTACTTCAAAGTCAGCCGCAAGCTGGAGATTTTGGAGGCAGTCGAGGTCAACAACCCACCCGTGATACTAAAATCCAAAGGGTTTTGGTTGGACATACCCTCACTGGCAATAAAGGCTATTCAGGCCAAGAAGTTGAGCCCCGCTGGCGGAATCCATGCAGCTCAGCATGCCATCATGAACACTCTTCCACTTTACATCACCGGTGGAGCAACCACAAATCCTAACGTACGTTGGTCATCTACACTAGGGGACGCAGAGTTGTCCACCGAATGCAAAGCTCCCCAGAAGGAGTTTGCTCAGCGTCAGACGAACAGACGGAGACCTGCGCGTCTCATCTTCCATGATTCAAAAGGTGGCCCACAAGGCACGGGCATGTCTGCGAAAACATTCGAGTATATTGATGATATTGTCTATTCCACCTATGAGCGAGTGAGAGGATGCGAGTGTGTTTGGGGCTGTCCAATGTGCGTGGCAGGGTCATTCTGCAAGGAGAACATGTTGGTCATGTCTAAGCCGGCGGCGATACTCATCTTGGGCTGTCTCTTGGGGTATGATTTGGATGAGTTGCTGGCAACTGTCCGAGACGGGCCCGAGCCCAACATGCCCGAAATTGGGATCGAGACAATATCGCTGGAAGGCTCGGTGGTGAGGTTCTCACCCAAGGTCGAGATTATCAATGTCAAGCGGAGGAAAATTGCTAAAGGAGCTAAGACCAAGACAGAAGACAAGCCAGAAGGTGCTAAAGCTCCCGTCCAATCAAACTCCCTGGACGCGACAAGTGAATCAAAACTTTAAATTCTTCCTGCCCGCAATCTTTGAAGCCTTCCGGGACAACTTCTGCCCAAAGCTCTCCTTTGAGGCTCTCTCGTTGGAACTGAGCGATGTGTTGGTCGCATAGCTGCCTATACTCTGCTTCCTGTTGATCAGAAGTGGCTTGTGCGTAAAGTCCTTCTTTGGCGGTCTCTCAATTGGCTGCCCAGTTGCCTTGTTCTGCGGAGGCAAATTCTTCCGTCGTTCTTGCAATGCTGGAGATGGGGCGAGCGCCTTCTTCTTGGAGAGACGAAACACCGTCTTGACTGACTTCAAATAGATGGAAGCGAGCGAGCCAATGTTCAACTCAAGTTCCTCGAGTATCGTCGGGTCGATGCTGTCGTTGTCAGAGTTAATAAGAGGGTCGATGTTGATCACCACCTCCTTAGTTCGCTTCTGGAAATCCTCGTCCTGCCCGCTATTTTCCTCGCTTGTGATCAAGCGCCAATAGAAGAAGCCGCGGTCACGCACGTCGGCATTGTCGCTCTCTTCCGTAGCCCATTTTAGCACCTGCAATACCAACGCCTCACCCTGGATCGGGAGCTTCACGTAGAACTTCACTACTGCCGTGAGACAGGCGTATTGCACCTCTAGCTGTTCCTCGCTGAACGTTTGGACGATGTGGCGGAGAACCTGCTCAGCGTTGGGGATCTGTTTAGCGTGCTGTCCTACGATCCATGCGATGGCAGCCTTGGCCTCGGACTCCTCCACGACGTCGTAGTGGCGAGTAATGTGCTCAATTGCGTAGTCAAACCGCTTTGGGTACTTCCTCAAAATGTTCTTGAGCACAATGGCCGCCTCTTGGACCACGTAGGAGACACCACCGCCAAGCAAGTCAATGAGGATATCCACGCATTCCTCCGCCGCAGCCTCGAGCTTAATGGACAAGTTTCCAAACGCCCTGATAGCCTTTCTGGCCATGCGCACGTCCACCTCTGTGGCGTATTCTTCTAGTTCACGGAACACCACGCCGATGTTGTCCTCCGTGGCGAGCAAGTAGATGATCTCGAGCTTGGTGTCCTTGATGTAGATGGTGTCGTCGAGCTTCCAGAAGAACTGTGTCACGTCGACGTCGACCAAGTAGCGCTTGCCCAAGAGCAAAAGAATGACGTTTCTGAGCACCAAAAACTGGATCTCTGGCGGCTTGTGGAGCAACGTGACGAGCGCGGAGCCGAGCCGTTTCGGAAGCGCCGGGAGCACGAGCTCCACGTCGCGCACGTAGTTGCTGAGGTAAACGACGACCTTGATCGCATTGAGCACCACGGCAGAATTTTCGTGCAGAAAGCACGGGATGACCGCCTCGAGCACGTCCAACGCGTCCTTGGAGGTTTGCGGCACGTAGGCCATGAGCGCGTCGAGCAAGTAGACCTTGCGCCACTCGTTGGCGTGGAGGATGCTGTCGGTGAGGGTGAGCAGGTGGTCCTTGTCGATGTTCAAGTTGAGGGCCGGGGAGTTTTCCGTGATGCTGTTCAACGCGGCCAACGCGTTGGCCACGACGGTCTCGTTGCTGTCGTAGAGCAAGTCGTTCAACACGTCGATGAGCCCCGAGCGGCCGACCTTCTCCGGGTCGTACTGGAACAACCGGGCCACGCTGAACGCCGCGGTGGTGCGCACGTGCGGGTTCTTGTCGAGCAAGAGGGGCCGAACAATGTCAAACCCGAGAGTGACAAACTCCGGGAGCGGCACGGACAGCGCGGACTTGACCGCAAGGGCGCGGAGCATCGGGTCCAGGTCCAGCGCAAAGCGCAGGTAGAAGTCGAGCGCCGCGAGCGCGTCCTTCGGACACATCTCGGCAAAGTGGACGACGTAGTGCGAGCAGCTGCGGCGGATCGCGTAGTCGTCAATCACCATCAACAGCACCACGTCGGGCATGAGCGCGGCCACGTCGGACTTGTTCAAGATCACGTTCGCGGTGACCCTCTTGAGCACCGCGCGCACGCGGGCATGCGGCTTCAGCTTCTTGCGCGCCTGGTCGAGCTCCGCACGGAGCTCCGACGCTTTGCTCTTGCCAAAGTACTTGGAGTCCATGGAGCAGTCGCAGTATCAGTCGCAGTATCAGTCGCAGTATCAGTGCGCAGCGACAAGCAGTGCGCGTAGCGCGTACGCAGGCCAGCGCAGCCCCAGGAACCAGGCACCGTGAATGCCGAGTAGGCAATCGGGGGCACGGATGTGGCGGATGGATGCGGTGAGAATGGTGGGTAGGCGAAGGGGTAGGTGATGAGTAGAAGCATCGCAGATCGGTTCAGCTCGATCGCTGACTCCCATGCACCTCCGAGCAGGCACTAACTGGCCGGACAGATCGCCATGGGTAAAGCGAGTTGCAGTCAAAACACGTCAATAGGCAGCTCAATCAAGCCAGTAGAGGTAGCACAAGCCACACAGGTCAGCACAACGACAGGACAGACAATCAAAGCACAAGCAAACAACACAGTAGATATAAGAGAAAGTCAAACAGAATCAAGTCACAGTCAATCGCGGGTCAACGCGGTCCATCGGGTCATAAGTGGCCACTGGTCAATCACTGCACAGTCAATCACTGCAGTCATTCACTGCACTGTCATTCACTGCAGTCATTCACTGCACTGTCATTCACTGCAGTCACCCAGTGGTCGGCTCGAGCCGGACGTAGCCCAGCGCGTACGACACGCTCAGGTCCGACGCCCGCACCACGGCCGAGCTCTGCGAGTAGCCCGCCCACTCAAACACCAGCAGCGCCGCCGTGCGCCCGCCGCGCCGCTTGTACTCCTCCACGAGTCGCAACACGATCGCCACCGGCTTCTGCCCGCAGATGGTGTTGCCCGTCGTGCGGATGTAGCTGTCCCACGCCGCCGAAGAACCCGCCGCAGCCACGTCCATCGCAGCACGGTCGAGCGCCCGGATGGACTCGTGGATGGGCACGTCGCGCGGAGCCGCACGCACGTCGGCAAGCAGCGCCAACGTGCCGTCGGCGAGGTACCTGGTGTAGCCGAAGCGCAGCCCCCAGTGGCAGAAGTCCAGCAGAACCACCACCGTGGTGTGCGGGTCCTCCACGTACGGGAGCAACGCCGCCACAATGTCGTCGCGGAGCAGGTGCGAGAGCAGCAGCACCATGATGGGCACGATCTGCGGCACGCCCACGCCGTCCTGCCGGCACCGGTGCACGATGAACGGCGCGTGCATCTCGAACAGGTGCTCGTCGTCGTCCGCGTCCGCGGACATGTACTGGAACAGCGCGTTTTCGCAGAGCCGTGCGGCGGCGGCCGTGTCCACGGGGAGCCGCCCGAGCGGCGTGTCGTAGTACGCGTAGCGGCTCACCCACGCGGCGTTCTTGAAGTAGACGTGGTGCAGCGGGCCCAACATCACCACGCGCCGCACGCCCAGCGTGTCCCAGCGCGCGTACGTTTCCGCCAAGCGCTCGCCGCAGTAGGCGTACCCTGCGTGCGGGCCAATGAGGATGCGGGCGCCCTGCTGGGGGTCGCCGGCGTGGGCAAAGAGGCGGTTGAGCTGGTGCGTGAGCGTGCTGGCGTGTGCGGAGTACCACGAGCCGGCGTGTGTGGCGGGTCTGACCAGCATGGTGTAGGGCTAGGTGTAGCTGTAGGGCTAGGTGTAGCTGGGTGTAGTAGCTGTAGGGCTAGGTGTAGCCGGGTGTAGCAGTGGAGCTAGGAGTAGTGGAGCCAGGTGTAGCTTGGCTGTGTAGAGCTATTGGTGAGATAGCTGTGTAGACGTGTGTAAGGTTGTAGGCGGTGAACTCGTGTAGACGGTAGTGAGCTCTGCGGGTGGAAGCGGCGTAGTGGTAGAAGCTGTAGTAGTACTGGGGTAGATAAGCCTGCAGAATGACACATCAATCTGGGGCAGCACCGAACGAGAAACAATGTAAGGAAGAGGGAAAAGAGAGAACAAAGAGAAGCAGTGGGTCAATTAGTACAATTAGGATGGTGGAATTCAGAGTGTGGAATTCTAAAGAGTGGTGCTCGAAATTGGGCGTATCACCGTATGCTGTGCTGTACGCATGAACCATGACCGACCATCGGCAGTCACCACCTCCTACGCCGCATATCTCTCATTGAGCTTCTTATATCATTCAGCTTATATCATTGAGCTCATATCACTCAGCTTATATCATTGAGCTTATATCATTGAGCTTATATCATTGAGCTTACATCATTGAGCTTATATCATTGAGCTTATATCATTGAGCTTACATCATTGAGCTAATATCATTGATCTTATATCATTGAGCTCATATAATTCAGCTTCATTGAGCTCATCATTGAGCTTTTTGCCTCTGGTTATTGCACCTCAGCCTTCAACACCTTATCGCACACTACCTGTATTCGCTACTACTTCTGCGTGATCAGCAACGTCCAGTGCGCCTCGAACAACACCTCGCCGTTGGCCGTGTACGTCGACGTGCACGCAAAGTCGCCGCGGGTCATCATTCCCCCGGGCGTCACGTCCTTGGCAAACGTCACCAGGTAGGGCTCTTCGCGCGGCTGGAACTCGGGCCCAACCTCCACGGTCTTGGTCTTCATCACAATGCCAAACTTCTTGATGCTCTGCTTGTAGCTGAGATCCTTCAACTCGGCCTCCTTCACGAGGAAGTGGATGGTCATCTGGTACTCGGTGTTCTCGGGAATCTCCACCTTCACGTCGTCGTTGCCCTTGACTTGCACATCGTAGGTGGTGCCGTCTTCGAGGTTGACGGTGAACTTCAAGATCTCAAGGTTAGAATGCTCCACTCCCATGGCTGTAGTTTGATGCGGCTTGACAGCGGACGGCTCACCTATATATAGACAATGGCCTCAATCGTGTTGCTTCCTGCCTACTGAAATGGCGGGGTAGTAGGTCGCTGGAGCCGAGGCCCGCTCAGCCTCGCCAATCCGGGGCATTGTCTAGACGCATTCCCTATGACGTATCCCGGGCAATCGTAGTCAATTAGGCAATTCATAGGCCATTGTAGGAAATTGTATAGGCAAATGTAGGCAACGTGTGCGCGCACTAGCCTCGGCAACTATAGCGATCATAGGCAACTATGGCACCCACGTAGTCGCAATTCGGGTATAGCAGCCGTAGCCAGCTAAACTGAGCTAGAGTGTGCTTGGGAGAGCATGAGTGAGTTGAAGTGAGCTTGAGTGGGCTAGAGTGACGGTCAGAGTGACAGCTATTGTATTCGCCGGTACCTGTCGTACTGTAGTCTGCAACCAATGGCGAGACAACGGGTATCCTGAGAACCATCAATATGTAACCCGGTATCCCGTTAGGTTCCACCATATCAGCTCTCCATGGGTTTCACCTAGTCGACCATAGCACAATCATAACCGACCAGCTGCAGCGAGCATCAGCCGTACGTAACGCGGCGCGCAGTCGAGCGCCAGTAAGCCGAGTCAGCATACAATCACTCACGTAGTACTCTTTCGGTCACGTAGCGGCCTCATTTCTTGCCCGCTCTCACCGCGTGGAAGTCCCCCACCGCCTCCTTCAAGATCTCCTGCAACACGGCAAGGTCCTTCTCCTTCTCCTCGCGGCCAAAGCGAAACGGCCCGGCACATGTCGGCTCGCACGTCTCGTTGCGGAGCTTGACAAACGCCTCGTGCTGTAGCGCCTGTTCCACCGTAGCCCGCGCCGGAGCCTCCCACTGCAAGAGCCGGTCCAAGAGATCGAGCCCGACAGGCAGGGCAAAAGGGAACAAAGACCCCCATGCTACGGGGAGGCACTCGTAGACCGGCACGGCCCAGTTCCTGTTCGCGGTGAGGCTTTTGGGCGGGGTGCCCAAGTACCTGATGATCTCGTGGATCTGGAGCACCAGGTTCTTGCCCGGCATCAACGGCTGGCGGCCGTACAACTCGGCAAAGATGCACCCCACCGCCCACATGTCCACGGCCTTGCCGTAGTGGCTGGAGCGCAAGATGAGCTCGGGCGCACGGTACCAGCGAGTAGCCACGTAGTTGGTGATCGGGCCGAGGCGGGCCAGCCCCAGCGAGAGCGCCCGCGCCAAGCCAAAGTCGCAAATCTTGACGGTGCCCCTGCCGCTGACCAACACGTTGCCCGGCTTCAAGTCGCGGTGCACCACGTTGGCCAGGTGGGCGTACTTGACGCCGCAGAGGATCTGGTACAAGAAGCTGCGCACGTGGAACTCGGAGAACTGGACGGGCGAGTAGATGACGCGCGCGAGGTCGTAGTCCATGAGCTCCTGGAAGCAGTAGAGGCCCTCGTAGGGCAGCACGGTGACAAAGTGCACGTCGACAAGCGACACAATCTGCGGTTAGCGCGGCCAACAGGGCAGCCGGATACGTACGTTGCGGTGGCCGCGGAAGAAGCTCATGAGCTTCAACTCGCGGATCGCCCGCCGGAGCAACACGTCCTTGTGGAGGATCTTGCACACCTTCTTCACCGCGAGCGGAGCGTTTGCTGCGGCGGTGTCCACGGCCAGGCAGACGACGCCGTACAGGCCGCGGCCGAGCACCTCCTGGATCTCGTAGCGGCGCGGGACGAAGAAGTTGGCGGGCTTGTAGACGGCGAACTCGGGCAGGTTGGTCATGGTTGCAAAAGTGCGACAATGGGCGGGTGAGATTGAGCCATGGTCATGGATATCGCGAAGAGTGTGGATTGGAAGCTGTGGAGACGATGTTGGTGTTTGGTGCCGTTTGATTCGATTGTCGTTCGCCTTGGTGGTTGGTAAGATGTTGGCCGGTAAGGTTGGTTGTTCAGGTAGAGGTTGGATGGCGGGGATGTTGAATGTTGAGTGGATGTTGAGTGATATCGAGCGGTCCGTCGATAGCTCAACCTTTGTACGTTCAGTGATGATTCAAAACTATCATACAGCCATGAGAGCTGTGAAGTTCTGAGTTTCGTTGGTGGTGGGTCAATTTGCAGCCAATCAAATCCGTGCCCGCTGCCACTAAACGGCACTAAAGGCGATGAGAGGGGATTGGAGAAGATGGGACTGAGAGTTCACCCAAGAATTGGCCGCTTTCAATCAATTTCGTGAATTGAAATGCAGTGTGGGCTGTTTCTCCACGGACGTTCCATTCGCAACGCTCACTGCCAGTGAGCCGACCCATACAAAATACCACCCATTCAGAAATGCAAAAAAAAAAGTGAATGAAGTCTAGCGAACAGGCAAATGGGCCGTGCCAATTCTGATTGCCAGACTACCTGGCACCTACGTCATATGGCAGATCGCACGCTAGACCAGTAACCTCAGTAGCCCATACCACCTACACCACAACACAACACCACACCAGAACGCCACACCACAGCACCACTAGCTCTCACTACTCTATGCTATCGCTCGAGTATTCCGTCTGCTGTAGTACCGTAACTAACCCCTTTCGAGGACGCTGCCTCTATGGTACGATGGTACTCCATCATCAGTCGTGCAGGCACCTGAAAAAAGCGAACAAAAAATCCCACCAACTACACCGCCGCCAACATGAGTAGCTCAAACTGCCGGTTCTACGAGAACAAGTACCCCGAGGTCGACGAGGTCGTCATGGTGAACGTGCAAGAGATCGCCGAGATGGGCGCGTACGTGAAGTTGCTCGAGTACGACAACATCGAGGGCATGGTGTTGTTGAGTGAGTTGTCGAGAAGAAGAATCCGGTCGATCCAGAAGTTGATCCGCGTGGGCAAGAACGAAGTCGCCGTGGTGTTGCGTGTGGACAAGGAGAAGGGCTACATCGACTTGTCCAAGAGAAGAGTGTCTGCCGAGGACATTGTCAAGTGTGACGAGCGCTACAACAAGTCCAAGGCGGTGCACTCGATCTTGAGACACTGCGCGGAGAAGTACAACGTGTCGTTGGAGGAGTTGTACCAGACGGTGGGCTGGACGTTGCTGAAACGCTACGGCCACGCGTACGATGCGTTCAAGTTGCTGATCACCGACCCCTCCATCTTCCAGGACATCCAGGCGCCCTCGCAGGAGATCTTGGACGAGTTGAAGTTGTACATCTCGCGCCGCTTGACGCCCCAAGCCATCAAGATCAGAGCGGACGTGGAGGTGTCGTGCTTCTCGTACGAGGGCATCGACGCCATCAAGACCGCGTTGAAGACGGCAGAGGACGAGTCCACCGAGCAGATGCAGGTCAAGGCCAAGTTGGTGGCCGCCCCGTTGTACGTGATCTCCACCCAGGCCTTGGACAAGAACCAGGGCGTAGCATTGTTGGAGCGTGCCATCGAGCGCGTGGTTGCATCGATCGAGGCGGCGGGCGGCAACTGCAAGGTCACCATGGCGCCCAAGGCCGTGACCGCGACCGAGGACGCCGAGTTGCAGGCGCTCTTGGAGCGGAAGGAGGCGGAGGACAAGGAGTCTTCCGACGAGGAGGACGAGTAACCTCTTGTATATTTAACATATTGGGCATACGAATGACTATGTGGCGTACGAAGCGTGACTATGTGTATTGGGCATACGAGCATGCTATGTGTATTGGGCAACGAGCATGCTATGTGTATTGGGCAACGAGCATGCTATGTGTACGGGAGCGACTTCATGAGCACGAGCTCGTGCCGGTTGGCCCGCTCCACGATGTGCGCCGGGAGGTTGTTCAAGAGGAGCAGCGGCACCATCAACTGCGCCAACGTGTCCGGCGTGAACACATTGTCCATGCTTATGAGCTCCTGGTTGCCCGAGAGGTCGAGCCGCTTGAGCTTGGGGCCAAACCGGACGTTGCGGAACACCCGGAGGTCGTTGTACGCCAAGGACAACTCCTCCAAGCTGTGCGGGAAGTCGAGCGACTCCACGGCCTTGATGGCGTGGTAGCCCAAGCGCAACACGCGGAGGTTCAGCGGCAACACCACGTCCTTGACTGTGGTGATGTACTTCTCGCCGTCCTCCAAGTGCGGGTTCATCTCCATGTCCAACACCTCGAGCGTGGGCGGGAACTGCACGTTCTTGAGCGTGGTGACCAAGTTGTTGCCGAGGTAGAGCTCGCGGAGGTGCGTGGGGAAGGCCACCTTGTTCAACGTCTTGATGTTGTTGCACGCCAAGTACAACTTCTCAATCAGGTTCGGGAGCTTGAGCGGGTTGATGCTGTTCACGCCGTTGCACGCCAAGTTCAACTCGCGCACGTACGGCGGGAGCTTCAACCCGCGGATGTTGGTCATCAGCAGCTGGAGGTTGAGCGCCACGGTGTCGTCGGGGAACTTGATCCCCGCCATCGACTCGTTGGGGATGCACGACACGTCCAAGTACTCGATGGAGTCGGGGAAGCGCGTGCCCTTGATGCACTCGATCGGGTTGTTGGCCACGGAGAGGAAGCGCAAGCTGCGCGGGAAGCCGATGTTCTTGAGCAGCTCGATGTTGTTCTGCGAGAGGTCGAGGTGATGTAGCAGGTGCGGGAACTCCACGTAGTTCAAGTAGAAGAGCCTGTTGTCGCGCAAGTCGAGCTGCCGGAGCCCCGCCGGGAGGTAGACGTGGTCGATCGAGGTCAACATGCCGTGCGCTGCGTTCAACACGCGGAGCTGCGGCGGCATCTTGAACCCCGCGAGCGTTTCGAGCGACCGGCCCCCGCCGATGTTGAGCACCTGGAGCGTGTCGGGGAACGCCACGCCGGGCACGAAGCGGATGCTGTTGTGGCTGTAGTCGAGCACCCGGAGCCCGCTCCACTTGGCCACGTCGCCCTGGATCTCCTGGCCCAACTTCACCAACGCGTCCTTCTCGGTCACGTACACGGTTTCGGCGTTGTACTTGCCCACGACAGAGCAGTGAGTGACCTTGCTGGCGTACGGAGCGAGCGAGTCGAGAAACGCATGGTATGCTGCGCTGACGTCGTCGGAGGTGCCGTCAAACACGAGGTGGTACGCGATTTCCGGCGTTTTCGCAAGCAGCTCCGCGCTGCTCGCTATATGGGCCAGCGCCTTGCGGAGGTTCTGCTCCAAGTTCTGCTCGATGCAAAAGTGCACCTGCTGAAACGGCCCCGCTGGCCACGGCTCGTCCACACCCACAGTCGTCACGTCAGCCTGCAGTCTGAGGCCGTCTAGCCACCGCTGGAGATGCTGCTGCGGCGTGCCGGCCACCACAACGAGGTGTGGCCCGCGCGACGGTAGTTGTGCCGTTCCGTTTTCCGTTTTGAGGAGCGCTGGCGGCGTCGGCGTCGCCGCAGCGGGCCCAGGCGCCGAGGCCATGGAACCTTCTGGAAGAAAATGCATCGCTGGCGGCACAGGCGGCGCCGGGCCGCGATGTAGCGCGCGGTTGTGGGGTGATGTGGTGGACAGGTAGGGTAGCGTGGGCGACGCTGCGCCGGAAACGGCAACGGGCGGCGGCGCAGTGGTCGTGTACGGGAGCACTGCCGTTCCGGGACTCTGGTGTTCCGTTTTCGGTGCGGGCAGGCTCTCGGCCGAAGATGCCATGGTGGTGGTTGGTGATGCGATGAGCATACAGTATCAAGTGCACCTATGCATCGGCTTGGTCCAGACACCATACTCAAAGTGCATCCACGTCTACTTCATGACCTAGTTTAATGGCAGCCAGTTATGTCCCATATCGTCATGTCTATTATGCTGTTATACATGTCATCCCAATAAATAGTCCGATTAGATGTGCGAGCGACGCTTCATGTAGTGCGTGAAGGGCGCCCCCGGCGGCACGGCAATGTGCATGTGCCCCATGTCGGCGTCCACATCGGCCGCGTCGTGGCGGTAGATCACGTAGCCCCGCATGATCAACAACATGGCCGCGCAGAGCGCAAACGAGACGCCCGAGAAGATGGAGCAGTGCAAGTACTGCCCCAGGCCGACGTAGCCCGCGTTGCCCTCCTTGAGCGAGAGGCCAATGACGGGCGACGCGATGCCGGCGAGGCCCAAAAACACCCAGGACATGCTGAGCGCGACGCCGACGCGCTGCAAGCCAAAGAGCTTGGAGAGGATGGGGGGCATGGTGGCGAACACCGAGCCCATCATGCTGCCAATGACGATGCAGAAGGCCACGATGGTGGCGAAGTTGTTGGCCGGGATCCACATGGCGAACACGAACACCGCGCAGAGCGAGTACGCGGCGGCGGTGACGGAGATGACGCCAAAGCGGTCGGAGAGGCGCCCCACGAGCGGGCGGCCGAGCACGGAGCCCACTTGCACCATGGCACTCGCGATGGAGCCCTGGTACGCGGAGTAGCCCAAGCTGGTGGTGAAGTTGGCCATGTCGTACAACACCACCACGTAGCCGAACATGCAGAAGACGAGGTACAAGACCAACAACCAGAAGCCCACCGAGCGCAACACCTGCGCGTCGAACACGGTGAAGCTCACCTTCATGCGCGTGCGCACGAGCGCGATGGACACCCAGCACATGCCGAAGCACATAATCAGCTGCGCCCGCAACGCCCAGTGCACCAGCCGCACCTCCATCACGCGCTGCATGCCCAAGTTGTACACGATGCCGCCGCAGCCCAGCCCGGCGGCCAGGATGGCCAGCGCGAACGTGCGCTTTTTCTTGAACCACTGCGGGAGCACGGCCATCGCCGGGATGGTCAAGAAGGCGAGCCCGAACGCCTGGAGCACGCCCTGCGTCAAGTAGAGCTGCCACAAGGCGGAGGCGAACGACGCCATCATGAGCGCGGCGAACTGGAAGCAGTTGCCGAGGATGATCGTGCTGCGCATGCCGATCCGGCCCTGGATGTAGTTGATGCCCGGCGCAAACACGAGCCCGACGCCAAAGGTGATGCCGCCAATGAGCGCGTAGTCGTACTTGTCCGCGCCGCGGAACGTGCCGTGGTTGAGGTAGTACGAGAGGTAGATGGCGAAGCCCAGGTTGGCGCCCCACGTGTTGAAGTTGAGGAGGAAGCACGCAAACACCACGAGCCAGCCGTAGCCGCCGTCCGGGATGCTGTCGAGCTGCGGTCCGGTCACCTCCTGCTTGGCCGCCTCGATGTCGTGAGTCAGCGTGCACTCCGTGTCGGTGTCCGGGAGCGTGTCGTTGTCCGGGAGCTTGTCATTGTCGTGGTTTTCCGCCCCCATGTGAGCGGTGGCGAGTAGTGGTGTGAGCGGTGGCGAGTAGCGGTGTGAGCTGTTGGGCAATATGGAGTTGGAGGTGCGGCAGAGGCGGTTTATATATGACGTTGCGCGCAGCGGCAACGGCTGCCCGATCGTGCAGATGTCGGCGTTGTGCGCAGTACTCCGAGGCGCCTCCATCGAAGCCGCTGCGGCTGTAGCACAAAGCGAGCGGGTGCGCGGCGCGCCGCGGCACGCCACGGCGGTACTGGCCAAAAAGGAAGCGTCTGGCTCTTTGCGTACCCCTCAAGCGTGCGCAGCTAACGCACCGGGCGGCCGGTGTTGTCTGCAGCACGCGGGCCGTGCGGCGCCGGAGAAGAAAAAAGTATTCCGAGGGGCAAGTCGGGAATCGAACCCGAGACCGCCCGCACCCTAAGCGAGAATCATACCACTAGACCACGTGCCCTTGGAATGAAATGTATTGCTCACGGCACAACCATACCCCTGCGTGTCGAAGACCAAGACCGCCAGCAGTGTAGACCTAAGCGACTTCACTAGTTGATTATCCATTCCCATTTCGGCTGTGTGTTGTAGGAGTGTGGTGGAGAAGGCCCGTAGCTGTGAGTGAGCAGTGCCCAGAGCACGCGAGTACTAGCAGGTGCTTATTTATGCTTGAACTGCCACCAGTGATGGTGCTAAATTTTGTAACCGGCGGTGCTAACCGGTGCCCATAGTGACTGGCCCGCACTATCGATTGGGAATAGACCTAAGCACTAAACGTCGACCTCAACCGTAACTACGTCTATGGACCCCTGGACTTGCCAACCACGCCCCACGTGCTAGGGCGTGCTCTGCGCCACCATCAACCCCAACATGGAGTCGATCATCGCGGTCGCCGCCAACGCGGTGATCTCGCTCGCGGTGTCGAACGGCGGACTCACCTCCACCACGTCGCCGCCCACCACGTTCAAGCCCTCCAAGTCGTCCAACACGCTGAGCAACTCGCGCCCCGTCCAGCCGCCAATCTCCATCGTGCCCGTGCCGGGCGCGTTGGCCGGGTCCAACACGTCGATGTCGACCGAGATGTACACGGGCCGGTCGCCCACGGCGCGCTTGATCTGGGCCACGATGCCCGCACGGCCCACGGTGTCGAGCTCGCGCGCGGTGATGGTGGTGAAGCCGCAGTCCTTGTCGTGGGGCACGTCGTACGCGGCGTCGATGTACGGCGCGCGGAGGCCGACGTGGAAGTTGGTGTCGCCCAAGTAGCCGTTCTCCGCGGCGTAGTGGAGGAACGTGCCGTGGTTCAAGCGCATGTAGTCGGTGATGCCGCCGCCGAGCACGCGCGGGTCCCAGGTGTCGATGTGCGAGTCAAAGTGCACCACGGCAAGCGGGCCGTGCTGCTCGTACGCGGCCCGGAGCGCCATGAGCGTCACCGTGTGGTCGCCGCCCATGGTGATGATCCGCCCGGCCCGCCTTGCGGAGCGCGTGTGCTTGTGGATCGCCCGCTGCGCGCGGTAGAGCTGGTTGAGCGCCACGCGGTTGTCGAACGGCGTCATCGGCACGTCGCCGCAGTCCACGATGCTCAAGTTGTGGCTGCGCGGGTCGTACGGGTCCACGCGGCCCAACTTCGTGTGGCGCCCGTTGCCCCGCACGGGCGTGACGCCGCCGTGGAGGCGTCGGGCACCCAGCCGGATCGCCTCGGGGCCAAAACGGGCGCCGGGGCGGAACGACGTGCCCGTGTCGAACGGCGCGCCGACGATGGCGATGTCGATGGGCCGGTCGTGGTGCGCCGGGTCGTAGCAGTCGAACGTGTCGAACGCGCCGAAGGTGAGGATGCCGCCAAAGAGGTTGAGCCCGTGGAGGTCGCTGGTGTCGTCGTCGGGCGGCATGTGCGCCCGCAGCCGCAGCCGCACGTACTGCTGGTGCGACGCCAACCGCGCCTTGTGCTGCTGCATGGCCTGCGCCTGCTGGAGCTGCTGCGCGAGCAACCACGGCTCGTCGGGGGAGAAGGCCACCTCTGCAAACTGCAGCAACGCGTGCTGCGGGTCAATGGGTTCGCTGAGCATGCCGGCAGCCACCATGCGCTGCCTGTGCGCTCTGGCCTCGGCGGTGTCGACTAGCGGGCCGTAGAGCTGGTCAATGAGCGATTCCGGGGAACCAAGCGATTCTGGGGAACCAAGCGATTCTGGGGAACCAAGCGATTCGGGGGAGCTAAGCGATTCTGGGGAGCTAAGAGATTCTGGGAAAGTGAGCGGCCGCTGCTGCGCGGGCGACGCGGCCGCCACGGCAAGGAGCAAGACCAACGCGTTCATGGTGCGTTGCAAATCTGGGGTAGCTGGGGCTTAAGTATCGTGCGGCGCAGTGAGCTGCCGCATGCGGCCGACGGAATATACGCAGTGAGCTGCCGCATGCGGCCGACGGAATTTCGCGCACGCGGCAGAGATCACCGGCTCGAGTGTCCAATCTCCATCAACGCCATCTGAGCGGCCGCAAGGCAGTCCCCGGGCGCAATTCTGCGGCTCGTGTTGCATGCTGCGCCCCGTGTTGCGCATTTCGCCAGCAACTGCCGTTGCCGCCGTCTGCAGGCACAGAAATGTCACCAGCATTCGGTGTAGGGGTGTGGCAGCAACCTCCCCTGAGCACCATTACAGAACAGCGTGCTTGGCGCTCTGTTTGCCCGGCCATTTTTTGGACCTGGCGCACAGCCGCACGCACCCTTCCCCTTTGGGACAGAATGTCGTCTTGTTCTGCCGAGCGCGGCGTTGAGTGGGACCCTGGGGCTCAGGCTTTTCTGCCTGCATGCAGCATACCCGTGCCGCACGTTAGACGCTTTTGCAATGCATTGCAAAAGCAATGCATTGTTTCCTCACTACACCTTTCTTCCATGGCCGCCAACACCCAGGATCCGGGCGCGTACGAGGCGCAGCAGGACGTCGCGTACACGGAGAAGCCGCAGAACTCGGAGCAGTTCGAGCAGGCGTTCAAGATCGAAAAGCCAAAGTACAATGACAAGTTGTTTGCGTTGTTCTTCCTCGCGGTGTTTGTCGCCTTCTTCATCTTGGCGGGCATCGTGCTCAACGCCACGCGCGAGACGTGGTCGTTCCAGGGCGGCTCCATCTACAACTCGGGCAACACCTTCACCTTCAACTCCAACACCGCCATCTTGTTCGGCTTTGTCATTGTCATCTCCGTCGTGCTAGCCTTCTTGCTCATCTTGTTCGCCCGCTACTTCGCGCGCCTCTTCATCACGCTGGGGCTCATCCTCAACGTCATCTTGGGGCTCGGCACCGCCATCTACTACTTCGCCATGCACTACTGGTCCGCCGCCATTGTGTTCCTCGTGTTCACGCTCATCACGGCGTGGTGCTACTGGAGCGCCCGCCTGCGCATCCCGTTCAGTGCCACCGTGTTGGAGATCACCATTGACGTGATGCGCCGCTACAAGTCCACGTTGGTGACGTCGTTCATCGGGCTCATTGTGCTGGGCTTGTTCTCGACGTTTTTTGCAATTGTCGTGGTGGGCACCTACATCAAGTACTCGCCCAACAGCAACAACCCGGCGTGCTCCGCCACAGGTGGCACCTGCTCGCAGGGCTCGTTGATCGGCGCGTTGGTGTTTGTCTTCTTTGCCGGCTACTACATCTCCGAGGTCATCCGCAACATCATCCACGTCACCATCGCCGGCGTGTACGGCACGTGGTACTACTTGTCCGGCTCGGACCAGGACGAGCCCAAGTGGCCCGCGTTGGGCGCGTTCCGCCGCGCCATGACGTACTGCTTTGGGTCCATCTGTTTCGGGTCGCTCATCGTGTCCATCCTCCAGCTCATCCGCGGCTTCGTCCAGATCTTGCGCAACAACGCGTTGGGCGACAACAACGTGTGCGGCGCGTGCGGCTACTTGGTGTTGGACCTCGTCATTGGCTTCATCGAGTGGTTGGTGCGCTACTTCAACCACTACGCGTACATCTACGTGGCGCTCTACGGCAAGGCGTACATCCCCGCGGCCCGCGAGACGTTCCAGTTGCTCCGCTTCAAGGGCATGGACGCGTTGATCAACGACTGCTTCGTCAACACGTCCGTGCAGCTCTTCTCGCTCTTCGTCGCGTACGTGGCCACCTTGTTCGCGTACTTCTACTTGCGCTTCACCAAGCCCGCGTACAACAGCGATGGCAGCTACTACGCGCCCGTGATGGCCTTCTCGTTCCTCATTGCGGGGCAGATCACGCGCATTGCGCTCACGGTGATCGAGTCGGGCATCTCGACCTTCTTTGTGGCGTTGGCCAAGGATCCGGAGGTGTTCCAGATGACCAACCGCGACCGCTTCGACGAGGTGTTCCGCAACTACCCACAGGTGTTGCAGAAGTTGCTTTCCAAGGACGAGCAGCACGAGATGCTGCAGCAGTACAACCAGCAGCAACAGCAGCAGTACAACCAGCAGCCGCAGCAGCAGCAGCAGCAACAGCACTACCAGCAGCCGCAGCAGCAGCAGCAGCAACAGCACTACCAGCAACCCGCGCACTAGACCACCTGCTAATGTGTTCGATGTCTACGTTGACTATCAGAGACCTAATGCTATCTACTGGTATGTTCTATCGTCTGTTCTATACATGGCGGGCTTTTTCCGTGCCCAATTGCCCATAAATACTATTTGTTCTACATGTGATTAGACTAATCTCTGGTTCAATTCTAATTGCCGTTTCCATCTGTATTTTTCTGCCATTGGCCGCCTTATCGGTTCTACGACGTATGACTTCCTACACCTACGCACTATCAACACTACTACACCATTGCACTACACCACCGGCACCCATTGCTCATTGCACATTGCACCACACACACTGTACTACGCCCAGATGCTCACCCTTGCGATTGGCGACCTTTACATCCCCGAACGCGTGGTGGACCTCCCTCCAAAGTTCAAGAAACTTCTAGCACCGAACCCTGCGGCCACGCCCGCCAACCCCAAGATCTCCCAGGTGCTCTGCCTCGGCAACATCACGCAGTCCGTGCTGACGTTGCGCTTTTTGCACAATCTCTCGGCAAACTTCCACATTGTGCGTGGAGAGTTTGACGACGCCAACGTGTTGCAGCAGGAACTAGAGCTCCTTGCGCCCAAGCTGGGGTCCAGCTTGAGCTTCTACAAGGTTGTCACCGCGGACAACTTCCGCATCGGGTTCACGTCGGGCCACCAGGTCGTGCCGAAAAACGACCCGTTGCTGTTGCTCGCAGTGACCCGCGAGTTGGACGTGGACATCCTCGTGTGGGGCGGCACGCACCGCGTGGAGGCGTACACGTTGGGCGGAAAGTTTTTCGTGAATCCCGGCAGTGCCACGGGTGCGTTCAGCTTGGACTGGCCAGAAGACGAGGAGGAGAACGAAGAGGAGGAAGAAGAGGTGGAGAGGGAAGAGGCGCAAGAAGAAAAGGAGGAGAAGGAGAAGAAGCAGGAGGAGGCGCAGGAAGGAAAGTACGACAAGAAGGAGTTTGACGAGACTGACCTTGCGTCGTCGATCCCCTCGTTCTGCCTCTTGGACACCCAGGGGTCCAAGTGCACGCTCTACATCTACACGTACCAGAACGGCGAGGTCAAGGTGGACAAGGTGAACTACCAGAAGGAGTGATCAGCGGGATTTGTTCGCTCACCAGTCATGGATGTGCGAGAAAATGTATGAGCCTTGGGCAGCAGTGCTCAGCGGTTCGATCTTGCTTGGCCCAGAATTCTGTTTAGGGCAACAAGGCCGCTTTGGTTCCAGTCAAGAAGTGAGCACCAGAGTACTCAGAGCAATGATAGGGAAGGTCAGTGACAGGCTACAGACGGTGGGGAAACCACCCTCGCAATCGCTTTGAATAATGAGCAATGAGACCTTCATTCGTATGCTACCTATGTCTGCCATGTTACACGTTATGCCATACATTCGTGACGAATAGTTGCATTAAGCTTGCACCGACAGGTAATGTAGCACAAACTCCTTGCGGATCTTTTCCCAGTTGTGCGGGTCAAAGAAAATGTACACCCCCCGCTCCACGTCCGGGTTGATGAGCACGGGCTCCACGTTGCTGTCCTTGGTCAACCACACCTGGATGTCCCGGTGGTACCTCCAGTTGCGTGCCACGAGCTCGCGCGCCGCGTACTCCTGGAGCGTGTCGCGCGGCTTCGTGTAGAAGATGTAGAAGAGCGTTTCGTCCATGAACGACAGGATCTTGCTGTCGCAGGGCTCCGGCTTGGGCGAGATGTTCTTTTGTAGCACCAGCTCGTGCAAGCTGAAGTACGGCTCCACGCCCGACCGCGACGTCTCCTGCCACGGCGACGGCATGGTCTTCAACACGGACGCCTCGTCCGCGAGGTCGAGCCCCAAGAGGCCGAGGTTCTGGCCGAACGCAAACGCTGTGTGTTCGCTCTGGTCCATCTTGAGCAACGGCGCGAGGCCCTTCAAGCCGAACTTGTCGATCGCGGGGCCCTCGGGCGCAGGCGACGCGTTGGCGGAGGCACTGCCGTTCTGGGCCTGGGCGAGGCCCGGCGGAAGCGTAGCAGTCATGGTGGTGGTGTGTCCGCTGGTGTGCAGGATGTTGAACAGGGCCAATGGGGCAACTCCCACGCCCAGCAGGAACAACTCGCAATAACCGCGCAAGTGTGCTCAATTGCAGGGGTCACGCCAGCAGAGCGGGGTACGTTTTGGTTGGGGTCTATGGCTCGCGATTGGCTGGTCACTCTCCGGCGCCACCATACGGCTGCACGTATGACACATTAATTGCTGGCCGGACCCTTTCTCTTGAGCCCCGGCCATTGAAGCTAAAGTTGCATTTTTGAAGTGGGCCCAGACTATTGTCAGTGCACGTGACGCAGTGGTATCTTACGTGGCGTACAATAGCAACTCCGAGGCCGACGCGAGCGACCCCAGGTTGCGCCACACGAAACGTCTCCAGGGTGGTGCTCGCTCAACTTGCACCCACGGCTGCACCATGCCCGAAGCGGGTGCAGCGCCTACTCGTGCGTCTGTCTTCCTCGGTGGCGTTTGTGCCATCATGCAACAGGGCAGAAAACGACACTTCTGCGCCGGCCTGATTAGGCACTCCATCCGCAAACGCACGCCAGGGCTGCACGTGTGCTGCGCGCACCAATCACAATGCACCTCGCCCGTATTGCGCGCCCTGCCCCTGCGATGCGATCCGCGCCTCAGCCAAAGATAACCAACGCAAACTCTTTAAAAGTTCCCACCTTCGCCGCACTAACCACTAAACAAACATGTCGCGCTTCTTCTCCTCCCGCAGGAAGGCGTTTGGCCGCGTGCTCGAGCAAAACAGCGCCAATAACTCGAGCGACGACCTACATCTGCTCTTGTCGGAGACTCCCGACCCACGTATGGCCTCTTCCTCGCGAAGCAGCCTCCTGGACCACGAAGGGTCGCTCCACGCATCGGACTTGCAGCTCCAGGCGCGCGTGGCTGCGTTGGAGAAATCGCTCCGCAAGCCCAACTTGTCTCCGTCGGTGCGCGTGATGTTGGAGGCGGCGTTGCACCAATTCGAGCGTGATGCCGAGCAGACGAAGGAGCTTCTCCCTCCGTACACCAAGGACATGCGTCCGCCGTACGTGGAGTGAACAATTGCACTGCCTGGTGGTTCCTAGGTACGGTTATAGAGTGGGGGAATCACATGGCGGTAGCTGCGCGATATGCGCCGATGCATTACTACAACGGGCTCGCCAAGCCACGGCTACGGCCGGTTGGCTGTCTGAGCCACTAATATACACTTAGACGAAACCAATGTAAATCGCCTCATTATCTCCCTTGAGCCACACCTGTAACTTGTTGCAAGCAATCCTCAGCCGCACGTCGCGGCGCTCACCATGAAAGTGACCCACGAACTTTTGCACATCTTGGGCGGGAGCCGAATGCGCGCCCGCCGATCATCACCAGCACAGTCGATCTAACCCAGCCGAAAATCGTCTCATCGTTGACAGGTACATGCGTCTGCAGTAGTACTGCACTCTACGCAAGCCTCCTGACAGGGACTGCAGACAAGAATTGATACCCCAGGTTTCCACTCCACATAAGGGAAACCTACTTCTCGCTCATCAAAGCCCCGCAAATGATCCTACCCGAACCTCATCCTGCTCTTGTCAAACGCCTAGATTCCCCCCAGGTGATTCCGGCTGGGCTAGTGGGCGTAATTGTCATTGGTGCACTCATATTCGCCTGCGCTGGTCACAAGAAGAAGCCCCACCGCGCCACAAGCACCGAATCGGACACGGAAATTGGCGTTACGGGTGGAACGTGGACCCCAAATGTGGAGGCACCACCGCCGTACACTTCAACGAAGCCACCTGAATATTCCGGCTACTCGGAGGCTGAGGTGCCAGCGTACCCTGATCCAGCACACGTTCGGGCCACATGTATCCTTGAAACGGCATGACCAAGTCAGTGGAAATCAACTGGCTAGCTGTATCTACTGCTCCGTAGATCGTGCAGCAGTAAGGAACACATGGCAAAATGTCATTTTTCAACGACTACGTACCGCAACGTGAAGGCTGGGTATCCTTAGATTTTCCCATCTATCGGCATGACCTGCTCGAGGTACAAATCATGGCGATGTGGCCAAGGTTTGAAATAGATACCTTTTCGGACCTAGATCGGTCATTCAACAGGTCATAAGCAATGTGAGAGTTTTCCTGAGTACAACCAGGGCGCCCGGACAAGCCTCTTTGATCTAACCATATACAAATACCTTACCCCGAACAATACCCTTATTTCTGCTATCTACCCACCTTGAACAATTGCTTTGAAAGTGGGCAGTTCATCCCTTTGTGTTGTTTAAGGGTCGTATCGCGGCGCTGTCTGCACCCCGCAACGCATCTTGCTGCACGTGACAGCTCTATCCTTAGCAAACCTGGGTGACAGACCACAATCTACCAGGCTATGCAACTTTCCCACCTCGAGAAACGAGAAATCAAAACGTCGTCCCTTGTCGCAGCCAGTATAGTGTTGGTGATCGCGCTCGTCTTGTTGAGCTGCTTGTCAATGTGGTACAAATTCCACAGGGCCAAGGCCATGATCCCGAAACGGAAGTATGATATTCGAAAAATGGATGCCACTCCGAGGCGCGTTGCAATGCAGCATGCTGGAGAAAGCAGTAACGCACGTGCTGCATCTGCTGCAGGGTGTCCTAATCAGGGTGTGGTCCACCACTCCGCCGTTTCGACTCAACCGGTTAGGTCGATGCTAATCCCGGCAGGAGACCAGCAGCTCGATTTTCTGGAACCACTTCCTCCATATGAACCAACTTATCTTCCGCAGTATCCTGAAAGCGTGCACTCGAGAGAAGCAGCACTACGATCAGTATGAGCGTACGGTGGCGGTGAGGTGCCGCATGGCCTATGGATTATATAATTTATTAAGTTTAGTGAAATACGGTAGTTGAGTTGTAAAGAGCAGATGTAGTTATATGGTGCCATCCACGAGGCGCAGCGTTAGTGTCCAATTGTCGCACACTTAGAGTTGCAGCCGAACTAAGTGTTGCAGCCAGAACTCACTAACGTCGAAATTACTTAACAGCTGCTGCTTCCAGATCGTATAATGGCGTTTAATGCGTAGTGCGTTATAATGGCATGCGACCCCTGGCCGCGGTTGCAAGATCTCCTGAAACCGTTAAGCCAAATACCGCTCTGTTACATGCTAGTGAGACGTGGCCAGAACCGAGACAGCGAAAAAGCCAATCTGCTAGCAATTGAAGCGAGCATTCAGGATCAACGTGAATCACCTAATTGTGCTGATGAAGCGAACTTGCCAATGTTGGTGGGATTCCGATTTCGCTGGTCTTCGATGACGATGAAGCCGTCCCGGGCACAAAACCACATCACGCTAATAAAAAGGAGCAACACCCCGTGCCTGAGCGCCAATATGAGTTCCGAGGACAAAATTGCCGCTGGAGTCGCTGTGGCCGTGCTGGTGGTGACTGTGCTACTTGTGATGGTGTTCCTTCTTAGAAGATGCAAATGCAAACGTGGGGATTTGGAATCCAACGAAAAGGGTCCAGATGATGCGTCACTGAGCGCAGACGACACAATTGACAAGGATGCGCTGAGCGATCTGGTGGACACGACAGAATTTCCGAGTCTAGATCCAGCATTGTACAACGGTCCGCCAGAAGGAGAAGAGCCATTGGATACAGAGGTGCTAGCAATGCCGGAGATGCCCGAGGAGCTTCCTAAGTATACGCGATAACATCTGGAACAATGATACTGGAAACATTTACACAGCTACAGCTGAACAGACACTACGGCTGGAAACAGCTACGACTACTACGAAGATCACGACACAATGCACGGAAACTGGACAGAATCGTATACATGAATGCGTTACGAAACACGAAGACACTAGGAACTTCTTAGGGAAATGATATGGGAAGTCACTAAAACGCAAACTGGATTATTCTGTGGCCCCAATGTGGTTCACTTGGCATGTAGTATACCAGTGCACTATTCTAGTGTCAAGCATGACTACATACGAGACGAGAAGACGAAGTGGAGGAAACGAAGACGTATCAAAGAGATCAATTTCACCCTAAGTTTTTGAAACTTCAAGTTCTGATTCATTATAGTTGTATCACCGCGAGAGATTGAGTTGCGCAGCCCAACATACCAACGCAAAATGAGCACCATGAGCAGCACCTAACGCAAATTGAAACGTAATCGCCATTTTACCTTCGTACCTTTCAGCAGTTACAGAGTTCACTGCTCTGGCTAGTACTACTTGGGCCATCGCTCCTGTATGCACCTCATCATGAAGCAGACCCGGTTCCTCCCCAACATCATCATCACCGGCACGCCCGGGTGCGGCAAGACGTCGCACGCAGAGAGCTTGGTCTCGCTGCTCAGCGGATACTCGCACTACAACGTCAGCGAGGTTGCGAAGGAGAGAAAGTGCTTTGAGAGCTACGACAAGGAATTCGACACGCACGTGGTGGACGAGGACAAGCTCCTCGACCTGCTTGAGGAGGATCTCCGTGCGGGCGGCGCCGTGGTGGACTGGCACTGCTGCGACATCTTCCCCGAGCGGCTCATCGACTTGGTGGTGGTGCTCAAGCTGGACACGTCCGTGTTGTACGACCGCTTGCAGAAGCGCGGCTACAAGGACAACAAGATCCAGGAGAACCTCGACTGCGAGATCATGGAGGTGGTGTGGCAGGACGCGGCCGGGGCGTACATCCCGGAGATCGTGGTGCCGTTGCAGTCCAACACGGTGGAGGACATGGACGAGAACGTGGAGCGCATCACCGCGTGGATGGAGACGTGGGTGAAGGAGCACCCGGAGGGAGTCACCAACGAGATCGACCCGGCGTTGTTGGCGCAGGCGGAGGAGGAAGAGGAGGAGGACTAGTGGATGATAGACCAGCGAGCATCGTGAGGCAATGGAGGCGTCATGGCCAGATCAGTGGGCCTCAATGTATGGCTAATACACGTAGACGTTAATGTCGATTGTATGATGTAGTTAAAGTGGTCCAGAAACCCAGTCGCCCAGCACATCGCTACAATATGTTCTCCAGATTATAGATGCAACAAGTTTAGCCTTACAGAACCCAAATATCTGCCCGACCAATCCAAGCTACCTGGTTTTCCATTTGAAAGCCTTTGCTCGTTGGCCTAAATGTGTCCATTGCCCGAGCAAGTGCTGTCGCCAACTATACACGGTAGCACGAGCCATACGAAATCGAACGCTGATTTGAGTGACTATTCTCTATTAACCTTGTTCCCGACGGGGGCCACTGAGTAGCTGCTCGACACCCGCTATCCTACTGGCCTAACCGTACCGATATCCATGCATACCCTAAAAAACAACGTGCGCCAACAAGCGTCTCACCATGACAAAAAGCACCAACAACACCACCGCTATGAGCACGTAGTAGCCGCGCGTGAAAAAGTAGTACAGCCACTTGTTGCGGAGCCGGGCCATGTTGTGGCGCTCCAACTCCGCGATGCACCGCGAGTTCTGCTCGAAAATGTACTTGGACTCCTCGATGATCTCCACCTTCTGCTGCTCGGTCAACGCGTTTCTCGTGAGCAACTCGTAGTCGCGCTTGTACAAGTGGCGGAACGTCGTCTCGTCCGGCACGTCGAAGCGGAAGAAGTTGGTGCCCAGCGCAACAATCTGCTCGTGCAGCAAGCCGTCCTTCTGCGGGAAAAGGCGCGTCGCCTTGGTGATGGACAGCCGCATGACACGCCCGCCGGCAAAGAGCGCGAGGTACATGGTGTGGAGGTACGCCAAGAGGAGGTGTGGCTTCTCGTTGGTCACGCGGCGGATGTGCTCGACAAAGGCAATCTGCTCGGGCATGATGGGCTTGATGAACTTCTCCTTGCGGTCGTCGTAGTAGAAGAGCAAGTCCTGCTGCCCGCGGCCCTTGCGGGCCATCTCCTGCTTCCACACGCCTTGGAGCAACTCTCTCCATTCGTTCTTTTCGTCGGCAAACACCTCGAGCAAGCGGTCCTCCACGGTGGCAAACACGTGGTAGAAGCTCTGCAAGCCCTGGCGGAAGATCTTGTAGTCGCGCAACGCGAGCGCAAACTTTAGCGTCACCATCTTGTCGATTTTGTTGTGCAAGCTTCTGGTTTCAATGTTGATGCGGTTGGCCAACGCACCCACGTCGGTGGGCTGCGGGATGATTTCGTGCTGCGACAACTTGGTCGTTGCGCCGTCAAGCTGGACCTGGGACATGGGTATTATGTGGGGTTTATCGTTTTGTGTGGCTGCGCAGTTGGTTTTATACGCGCCTGCCCGATAAGTGCGAGATGCGTGCGGTAAGTGCGGGAAGCGCACTTATCGCCAATGCGACACGCTGCGCGCGAAATGTGGTCCGCGTGCCCCACACCAGCTGCGCCGCCACGCACGCACGTGACGCATTCTCTCACTGTGGAAAAATGTGTGCCGTTGCGGCCCGCCGCAGTGCCACCCACACGCCGTTTCAGGGCAAACTCGGCTTAAAATTGCGCTGCGTGGTTGTGCGTGCGCGGTACCTGCAGTGTGGGGTGCGACTCGGGCGCCGAGCTCGCATTCACTGCAAGCGCCCGCAGCGCGCCCCAGTTATCTAAGCGATCTGGCGCGGCGGAAGCACCGAGCCCGGTCTACGCTACACTATTGTCCTTCACATATCCATTATCGTACCTCATTAATTGAAAAACCACACAAGGGGCTTGTTCCACCACTTGGCCGACGCGACCTTCTGGTTCTTCTCCTCGCGGTCCAACACCAACATCTCGGCGTCGTACAAGGTTCTGCCCGTGGTGATGTCAATGTCCTCCACCCTGATCCAGTACTTCCAGTTGCCCTCGTAGATCTTGTGTCCAATGTAGCACACCAACGTGAAGGGCACACACGCGTAGTTCTGGAAGAAGTTGTTCACGTCCGCGCTGCCCGCTGGGAACAACGCAACCCAAAACTGGCCAATCAAGATCAACACATTGACAACGATCGAGTAGTACGAGCCAATCTCGCCCGTGTACGACACGAAACCAAGCGTGTCCAAGCCAACGCCGTTGTATCTCAACGCCGCTCTCCATCTCAAGTGGCACACGCACAACGCGGGCCAAATGAGCACAATGGAAAGCGCCACGATGGACAAGAGCCAGTTGAACACGGTGTCCTGGTCCTCGTACGTGGCGATGAAGGCAAAGCACGCGGCCAAGATGGACACGAGCCACGCGCGGAGCGGTCTGCCGGCACGGTCAGTGTAGTCAAACCACTTGGGTGCGAAACCCTGCTCCGCGAGCGAGCGCAACAATCTCGAGGACGAGTACATGGCCGCGGTGGCCACGGAGGTGACGGAGTTCAAAATGACTGCGTTCATGATGTGGGGCACCACCTTGACGCCGTGGAGCTTGGCCGCAAGCACGTAGGGCGACGTGGCAGACGAGCCGGAGCCCATCAACGAGGTGGAGTTGTATGGCACGAGCAAGCCGACAAAGATGAGCGTGCCCAAGTAGAAGAAAATGACACGCACAAACACGAGTCTGATGGCGGTGGGCAACGCTCTTCTGGGGTTGCGCACCTCGGCGACGGAAAGCGCCAAAAACTCGGTACCGCCCATGGAGAAGGACGCGGTGGAGAAGGCCTTGACCAAGCCCTTGAACGAGGTGAAGCAGCCGGGGTCTCTCCAGTACTTGCCGCCAATGAAGCCGGCGGGGGATGCGCCCAAGTCCACGCAGAGGCCCATGATGACAAAGCCCGTCAACGCGAGCAACTTGATGCTGTTCATGACAAACTCGGCGTCGCCGTAGCCCTTGACACCAAAGAAGTTGATGAAGCAGATGACGACAAAGAAGATGGCGACAAAGGCGTCCGAGTTGATGCTGGTGGTCCAGAACTCGATGGTGATGGCCGCGGTGACCAACTCGAGCGAGATGGTGGTGACCCACTGCAACCAGTAGTTCCAGCCCAAGGCGAATGCAAAACTGTCGCTCAAGAACTTCTTGTACCATTCGTTGAAGCCACCCTCCAAATTCGTGTACGCCACGGTCAACTCTCCCACGGCGTTCATCGTGCAGATACACATCAAGCCGACAATGGCGTATGCAATGAGCACGGACAACGGGCCACCGAGACGCAACTTGGTGGCAGAACCAACCAAGAGACCCGTGCCCAAACCACTACTGAGCGCAATCACGCAGAGGTGCGACATCTTCAAGTCCTTTGTGTGTTCCTGCTTCGCCGTGGCCCGCTTGAACGAGTCCATGAAGGTGCCCTTTGGGAGCTCATCGTCGGAGGAGTATGGTTTGATCTCCGAGACCACGGCCTCTAAGCTGTTTTCGGACGCCGCCTTGGTCTTGCTCATGGTATCGTTTTTCTGGGGCAAGTTGGGGAACGCGAGGTTTATATCAGCCATCGCATGATATCGCGCGCAGGTGTCAGCCTGTAAGATTCCTCGAATAGGACGGGTGACTGCAGCGCTGCGTCGCCGCAGAAATGCCACTCATCGGCTGCAAACGCCGCAGGAGAAAAAGAAACTCCGCGTGCTGTCACCGCGCAGCGTGCAGGCCGTGCATCACGACCGAACAGGCAACTCGCGGGATCCTTGGCCCTTTAAAGTGCACGGGAAGCCGGGCAATGCATCCAGCAGCACGGCCTTGCTGGTCTTCGCTGCCGCGGCGGAAGCAAGTGCGCCTGGCCGTGCGGCATGGCAGCCTGAGCTGATACGAGCTTCGGCGCAGGCGGCACCCTGCAGTACGTTCCAAAATGCCGCTACTTTCTCCGGTGGTGCAGTACCATCATGAAAGGCATTTGCAGCATTTCCGGGGCTGTGAGTCGGAGTGGCGACACCGCGTCTCCGGTAGCATTGCTTTTCGCGCGTCCCTGCCGCATCGGGCCATTCGGCTCGTTATCTCGCTCGCAATCTCTGCCACCGTGCCGCCGCGCAGAATTGCGTCTCGGAATATTATTCGGCCCCTAGCAATCACGCGGGACCCTCGCCATTGACGCTAGCGTAGCCGAGCCGAGCCCACTGGCCCCAGCTGGAGAGGGGCATTTTTTGCCGGCACTATCGTGCATACGCAGGTGTCACACGGGAACCCAACCAGCTTGACAAGACTTTGTGGGACACAAGGTGCAAGATCAGAAGCCGCAGGCGCCGCACATGAGGAGCAAGGACCCCACACGAGCGACCCCAGAGATCGCCCAACCAATCGGGCATGCCGCCACGAGTCCGGGCACGGCGGGCCGCGGGCCGGTGCCCCACTTCCCGGGCGACCCCTCAGTCCCCTCCACCACGCGGCCGACTATTGCCGTGTATCCTGCTTTGCCCGGTAGTCACGTGGAGCGGTGAAGATGGAGCACCAAGTGGTCACGTGCGCGTTTCACGTCGGAGCATTATGGATGGTGATGCCGCGATACGCCCGACGCTCTCGTCACGTGCGCCATCACCTAACGCGAGACCCCACGCTGAGAGAAAATTTATCTCACGTAAGCAATGGTCCAGCTCATCTCCACCACCCACACGTACCACGCCGACTTCTACACGGCCACCGTGGCGTACCTCAACAAGTACCCGAACCCATATGCCAAGCACGTGTTGAGTTCCGACACCATTGAGAGCTATGTGGACGCGGAAGGGCGGCTCCGAACGACCCGGCTCGTGGTGAAAACGGGCCTGTTGCCCGACTTCATCAAGCCGTTTTTGGGCAAGCGACTCGAGCTGTGGATCATCGAGAAGTCCGTCATTGACCCGCGGGCGCAGACGTTGCAGGTGTACACCAGCAACGTGGACCACCGCCGCTTCGTCAAGGTGGAGGAGTTGTTGCACTACCGCTGCGAGGGCATGTCCACGGAGCTCAACGTGAACGTGCGCTTCTCGTCCAACTTTGTGGGCTTCAAGCAGAAGATCGAGGAGTGGAGCCGGGACAAGTTCCGCCAGAACATGCACAACTCCACCCAGGGCCTCTTGTACGCCATGGGCAAGTTCCGGTCGCAAATGTGCCAGTGAGGCCGCACCGTCGCGAGCGACGTCATCGCATCGAGTTTGATACTCAGTCACGAGAACACGAACGGGGAGAACAGAAGGCGGAGAGAAACGCGAGGAGAAATGCCAGGAGAGAAGTCGAGACGAGCGTGAGAGAGCCGAGGCACCAGGTCAAACGAGATATCAACGACTGGTGTCGTGAGTTGTGTAGCCCATGGTACATAGTCCACATGGCGCACCCACACCTCCTCCCTATCGTACTGCACCACGGCGATAACCTCAACCAGTTGCCTCACGTTTGCTAGGCCCCGGTTGTCTCCGCATAACCTTCCGCTTCTTCCCTCCACGTGCTCCACTTGCTGCCCCTCCACCGGCTGGCAGCAACTCCCCCTTCCACCTGCCGTCCTTCCCCACTTGCTGGACAGTGGTGTACTTGCTAGGCAAGCTCCACTGCTGCCCCTGAGCCCCATATACGCCGCACCCGCCCACGCGTCACTCGAGGCCACACCATGGACCCATCCGAAAACGCGCCGGCCAAGGCGGGCCCGACACCCAAGAGCCGCACCGCCTCGGCATCGTCGGCGTCGTCGTACAGACGAGACCTGCTCCTCTCGCGGGCCATGCTAGATAGCGAGACCACGTCCGTGTACGAGCTGTACAGCTTCCTCCCCGGCACGTCCACGTTCAGCATCATCTCGCTCAAGGAGCTGCAGGGGTTCGTGTTCAACCAGGACCTCTTTGCGACCCCGTACCAGCAGCTGCGCTCGGCGGCGCGCGAGAAGCGCATCCGTGCGCTCAGCTTCTCCAAGGCCAAGCGCAAGTCGCCCAACTCCACGTGCTGCAGCCTGCCCAGCTCGGCCAAGCAGCGCCGGCACACGCTGTACGAGTTGCGTCCGCAGTTCCGCGGCACCTTCCCGCTGAACGAGCTGGCCGTCGACGACGACGACGCCATGGACGTGGACTCGGCGGGGTCCAGCACGCGCGCGCTGTCGCGCGAGCCCCACAACGTCACCATCGACGAGTCTGACGAGGACGACATCCCGCTCGAGTTGAGCGACGACGACGACGAGTTTCTGCTCGGCGAGCACTACAGCGTGCCCGTGACCGAGGTGGTTGTCGACGGCTCCGAGGACTATTTGCCGGGGCTGCCGGACAGAAGGTGAAGAGCCACACAGAAGTTGGCCACAGAACGAGTGCGGCAGACGACAGTCAAGAACAGGTCTTGTCGCCGGAGTGGCCAATAGTGGTTGCTGACGCTGAGCTTGACTGAGTTGACTAGTTGACTGAGTTGACTAGTTGACTGAGTCGACTAAGTTGACTGGGTTGACTTAGTTGACTTGTGTCCCGGTTGATCAAGTCGACCCGCTGGACTCCCTAACACGCAACTCACTTTCAGTCGACTCGCAGTCTCTGCTCAGTCGCAGCCATCATGGCAGGGTATATAGGAACGGACGTTATTGCACCCATGGTAGTCCTGTACTGCGACAACTGCGCATATCCATCACCAACCCACCACCATGGCAGACATCAAGCAGCAGTTCGAGAGTCTCCTGATGGAGTTCACCAAGCAGCTGTCCCAGCTAAACGAATTGGCCGATGCCCGCTCGCAGCTAGAGACGCAGTACCAGGAGAACAAGATTGTGCTCGAAGAGTTTGACCACTTGAACGAAGACTCCAAGATCTACAAGATGACAGGGCCGGTGTTGATGCCCCAGGATTACGCGGAGGCCAAGATGAACGTCACCAAGCGTATCGAGTACATCCAGGGCGAGATCAAGCGCGTGGAGGAGAAGATCGAGACCACGCAGCTGGAGATGGAAACCACCAGGTCAAAGTTGTTGCAGGTGCGCTCCCAGATGGCCAGCTAGTTATAGAGTTGGGTTAATTTCAGTAATGAGGATGTTTCAATACGGTGTAGCATACTTCATGGTGATCTTCGTGAATTCTTAATGGCGGGGACCTCTTCGTCTTGTACTTTGTTCTGTCATCTCCTGTCATCTCGACTTTCATTTATCATTTTCATTTCCTCTGACCTCATCTTCTTCACGCTCAGTTCGTCTCTTGTCGACGAACCGTTCCCTGGCTTGCTTGGTTACCCTCTGGCCAACTGCGACTTGATCAAGTTCACCAACGAGATCGCGTTGAAGATGGTCCACTGCTCCACGGCACTGTACGACGAGCCCATGGCCGCGACACTGGCCACGTTGCTGTCCACAAAGTCCTTGGTTCTCTTGTATTGCTCCGTGGTATCCTGGAGCATGAACAACTCGGACTTCACGTAGATCGACGACAAGAGCAACCGCTTGGCGTACCACGCACTGTCGTTCGAGTTGTCGCCCGCGTACCACGCGATGTCGTCGCTGAGGTTATGTAGTTCCTCCAACGACAGGCCCATGTTGTAAGGCACCACGAGCTGCGCAAGCGCCAGCGACAACTGGCCCACCACGGACTCGTTGTACTCCAAACGTCTCTTGATCAAGTACGCGGCCTTGTCGTATTCGTTTGCGATCTTGTGGAAGTCCAGCGTGGGCTCCAACACATGGTCGTACAACTTCTGTCTCTGGAGTTTGAGCCAGAACAAGACGAGCAGGAACTCGGTGGAGTGGCTCGACATGGCTGTGACAGCAGACTGGATCGAGTCCAGCATGTCCAAGTCCTTCACCGCCGCGTTGACGGCGCCCTTCGAGAACCCGAGCTTCGGCACGTGTTCCACGGCCTTTGTGAGGAGAATGGCCTCGGGCGATTTGGCGTTGACAATCACATTCGACTTGGGGTGTGAGACCAGATGGTACGCACGGGCAGCAGAGCGATACGAGAGGCGGAACATGGTGGTGGTGTCGAGTTGTGCTACATCGAACCACCTGCGTATGTGCAAGCCAGATGATGCGAGGTGGGACTTGCAAGAACGAACATACAGAGAGACATGGTAGATGGCGGGGCAACTCGCTTTTATAGTTTTGGCATGTGGTAGTCCGCAGACAAGCTGCAAAGTTCGCTGAGTCGTGACCACCACCGCATACCGACGCACTCACACTCACCACCCGTTTAGTCAGCGCTAGGGTGTGAGTGTTGCAACCGTGGATATAAAAGCACAGTGTTTTGCTCAATTGAACCAACTAGTTAAGTTTTGATTAGCTGTAAACTGCAAAGGGCTTTCCATGAGTGTCTAAGAGTATTTATCAATATTCATATGATCAAACGCAGCCAAGTCTGAACACACAACACCGAAACAACCCATAAGCAACCGATTGAATTTGGCTGCTCGTGATGTCATGAAACTATTTACAGATCATCCGTGCCACGCATTTTCTTCATTTGCGTTGCCAGTACATCAACACGGTCAATCTGTTCTGCAGGACCATTTCAGTTGCCTCCAACATGCTTGTATGTTCACGAACCATTTCTGCCGTTCCATTACTAACGTTCTAGATAAAACAGTGGGCCGAAGTGCAAACCCCAAGACACACGTTGCAAGACGAAGATGAGAACACCGAGCCGCCATTGATCCCGCAGGTGAAGACCAACTTCACGATCCCAAAGCCTGTGGAGGAGGTGTTTGTGTTGCCAAAGTCGGTCGCAGTCATCTTGGACTGTGTTGCCAAAGAAACCGTGGGCTCGGTCACCGTGACATACCCACAGCTCGAGCTGGAACGCGAGTCGGCCGAGGAGTTTGACGAGGACGAACAGCTCTACACCGCCGTGAACAAGGAGGCCTTGCAGAGGAAGTACCAGAGTGCAGACATCCCCGTGTACCTGTTTGGGAAGAACGGCGGCATTTTGGGCGTGGTTGTGCCGCACTTTGTCAATTCAATTGCCGAGAAGCTTGTTGCGAAGGAAATCGCCCTGTGGGCCACCGGCAGCGCCATGTGGTTTGCCGTGGCGCCCTGCCAGCTCAACAACGGGCACTCCTTGTGCAAGCTTGACCTTAGCAAGGATGTGTTTCCCGCGGTGCCGCAGCTCCAACCCCCACACTTCGTCACCGGGATCGGTGCGGCGGTGATTTCTGCGCTAGCCAAAGAAGACAAGCTTGCGAACGCGAGCGCGTTGGTGTTGAACGCCGAGGGACAGCCTGGGTTCGAGAAGGTGGACGCCGACTCGATCATGGACGCCGCGGAGGCGCTTGGTCGGTACTTGGTGGGCAAGGCTACGAAGGACGGGTACTTGAAGAAGCTAAGCCAGACTGTGCGCAAGATCAACTCGACGGCGACGTCCGGGATGTACGTTTGAGCTATGGAGCGGAGTTTCTCATGGACAAGAAGCAGTTCCAGAGCACGGCGACCGAGGAGGAGAAGGGCACCTGGAAGCTGCGGGGCACCAAGAGGAAGTTGATGAACTGCACGGGGAACCAGACGGAGTAATTAATCACAAGGGTCAGCAAATAGAGCCTGCGTAGCTTGGCCCTTGCGTCCTCCCAGGTGCCGCTTTCGAGCACGATGGTGCCGTACGTGAAGAAGCAGAAGAGCGACACGGGCGAGAAGCAGAACTGGTCGGACATGACCTTGCGCAACACCTCGACAAACTGCGGGTGCTTGGAGTATATCTGGAGGAACTTGTACCACCAGCACTGGACGAACGCCATGACAAACCCCCAGCACATGAACCCGGCTAGCCGGTTGAACTGGAAGTACGTGAGCTGCACGGGTGCTCCGGGTGTCCCAGCAGATTCGGGCACCTCGGGGTTGCGGAGGTACTCGAGAAACCGGTCGAGACTCTCCTCCTCCACGTCGGACGTGGCGTCCTCGTCGTACGGCGCGGTGTTTTGCGTGCCCACGGAAATGTCGTTGGAGTTGAACAGCACGCCTCGCGTTCCGTCGTGGATGCGCACGCTGACGGCGGCGTCGCTGGCCCTGAAGCACAAGAGCGTCTGCGCGAGCGTCTCGGAGATGCCGTACAACACGAGGTTGGTCACGATGATGGTGATGAGCGAGTTCTTCATGTAGAGCTCGGTGTACTTGGTGGTGAGCTTGAGGAGGAAGGTGCTGAGCACGGCGATGATGGCGACGTTGATGGCGGGGACGTTGTACACGCGGACGCAGTTGAGCACGCGCGTGAAGAGCCGCACGGACTGCTCGTCCTCCACGGTGTACGGGTCGTCCTCGAGGCGAACCATTGGTGGTGGTGATGTACTGGTGATGCACTGATAGGCTGTGTGGAGGACCGATGCGGATCGAGATGATGTCAAAAATGGGGGAACAAAACGGAGGAGAAGAAACGGAGGAAACGAAGAAAGGAGAAACGAAGTGAGGAAACAAGCCGGGAAGCCAAGAGCCAGGCATGCGACAGCTTTGCATGATGACTCTTGAATGCCTTTTCCTATGGTCTCGCTATCGGCTGCGAACCCCACATCCAAGCCCGCACCAGCCAAACCGCACACAACACCAAATGACGCCAAACAATTCGCAATTGACCGAATTGACGGCTGGCCAACGCTTCCAAGGCTGGGTCTACGTGCTGGAGAGACCAGGCCGGGTCACGTGACTTGGGTCCCGCACGTCGCCCAATCAGAAAATGAGAAATGGTCAAGCAAAAATCACAACCACCATGTCCTACAACAAAGCCTACGAGCCCGTGAGGGGCGACGCCGCCCGCGGGGACTACGAGCTCATCGACGTCGACCCGTACTTCGGGCGCGTCGTGTCGTACTTCAGAGCGTCCGACGTTGCGACGTGGGCAGCCACCACCGCTGCCTTCCCGCTCTCGTTAATAGCGTGGGAGCGCATGGAGCCCGTCGCGGGCCAGTTCAAACAGCCGGGGAAGGTGCCCGCGGGCGCGCTCAGAGCCGCCACGCTCATTGGCTGCTGCGGCGGGTTCTTGCTTGCATACACCCGGTCGTCCAAGCGGTTCTTGGGGTGGGCCGAGAACGCCCGCGAGGTGCAGAAGGACCGCTACGAGATCAAGAAGTTGTTGTCCGAGGAGAAGTTGCCCTACCACGAGAACTTGTCGCAGTTGGACGACAGAATGAAGGACATTGCCAACAGAAACTCCCAGTACTCCTTCACCGCGTTGGCCATCTTGCCCTGGTTCAACTTGGCCTACCACCCGTACCACGGCGTGGACATTGGCAAGTACTACGAGGTGCGTCCCGGCGAGGAGGAGTGGGGCTTCAAGTTGAAGCCGTACGACGAGATCAAGGCCAAGTACGCCAAGGTGGTGGAGTAGGAATACATGTTTGCATCGGGAAAGCGTAGACTCGCTCAGTCTTCATCCACCAGTCCACTCAATCGTCATTCGTTCCTCACTCAATGAATCACCGCTCGCTCAGTGCTAACCTGCTTGAGTCGCACGATACTACGCGGACAGCATAGCCACACCATCGATAGGCTAGAATGAGTACATAACAGGTGGTGTGAATATGAGGGCAAGAAATTAGAAAACATGATAATGCTAACAGTCGTGTAGATTTGGGATGTTTCAACTTTTTGCAACCGTGGCCAACCCACCGCACAAGGCAAGCAATGGACCAAAACTAGCTTTCGTGGTGTCACCAGATGCCACACCCACATAAATAAACAGACCCAAATACAGAAGGTTTCCTCCAACAAAAATCGGCATCAACGATTTTCGACATTCCCGCCTCTTCCTTGTTCCGTGTTGATCTCGTCTCGACCTGCACACTCTATATTTACATCAACAACACCATGGAAGAAGAGGACATCTCCCGCTTGCCCGTCGAGGAGAAAGTCGTCCACAAGCTGTGGAAGGCGCGTCTCGAGGGCTACGCTGCGCTCGCCGCGCAGTTCGAGCTGTCCCGCAACGAACAAGACGCGTGTTTCGACATTGTCAGCCAGAAACCGGATCTTCTCAAGCTGTTTGTCACCGACAGCAACGTCGTCGCGCAGGAGCAGGGCGTGAACGCGCTCACGAAGTACTTGGAATACGGCGGCTCCGCTGCCGTTGCCACCAAACTCAAAAACGCCGGTGTTGTGCTGGCATTGTGCGAGAAGGGTTTGGCGTCCAACAGAGCAGGCACCAAGGCCAAGGCCACGGAGGCGTTGCTCCTTTTTGTCGAGCTCTTGGGCTCCGCGGAGGCCGTTGTTGAACAGATCGTGCCCTTTTTCGACGCCAGGTTGCCCAAGTTGGTCGCAGGCTGCGTTGGTGCCGTCGGGGCCATAGTCGACGCATTTGGCTGCACCGTGGCGCCGCCAAAACAGATCATCCCGACCCTAGCAAAGTTGTTTGCCCACGCAGACCGCAATGTGCGTGCAGAGGCAACAAAGTTGACCGTGGAGATGCACAAATGGCTTGGCGAGGGCTTAACCCACCTCCTCTTTCCCTCGTTAAAGCCCGTGCAGCAGCGTGACTTGACTGCAGAGTTCGAGAAGGTCAAGGGCACGCACCCCGAGCAAAAGCGGCTCACCAGAGCGCAGCAGGCGCAGCTTGCGGCGCAGCAGGCCTCGCAAGACGCCGCACCAGATGCGGACGTGGACATGGACGACGCCCCAGCGGCCGCGCAGCGGGCCGACTTCGATCCCTTCGACATGCTCGACCCGGTCGAGGTCTTATCGAAGTTGCCCGCGGACTTGAGCACCAGCATGGCCGACGCTAAGTGGCAGGTGAGAAAGGGTGCGCTCGAAGAAGTTACGGCGGTGCTCTCCAAGGCGCCCAAAATGGCGGCCGACAACTACATCGATCTCGTGCGCATCTTTGCCAAGTGCATGAAGGATGCCAACATCCAGGTGGTGCAGTTGGCAGCGAATGGCGTGGAGTTCTTGTCCAAGGGCTTGCAAGCGGAGTTCAACAAATACCAGCAGCTTGTGGTGGGCCCAATGATCGAGCGCAGCAAGGAAAAGAAGCCTGCAGTGGCTGACGCGTTGGCCAACGCGTTGGATTCCATCTACAAGTACTCCCTGCTTCAAGATGTGTTGGACGAGACCATCGCGGGAATGAAACACAAGACGCCACAGGTGAAGATATCCGCTACCAAGTACCTCCAAAGGTGTCTTATCTCGGCCACCACGCCTCCAACGTCACTGCAAATCGACCAGATTATGGAAACCGGTGTCAAGTTGTTGACCGACTCGCAGGAACCGATCCGCCAGGCTGCCACCGAGATGATCGGCACGCTCATGAAAATCACCGGTGAGCGCGAGCTCAAGTCGTTCCTTGAAAAGGTTGACGACAACAGATTGGCCAAGGTCAAGGCAGTCCACGATTCTGTAACTGTGAACTGTTCATCGTCAAGAGACGCTGGACCAAAGGCAGCCAGCGTGAAAAGTGCCGCTCCTTCGAGTCGCTTGGGCGGTATTCCAGCTTTGAGAAAGCCAGCGTCTGCAGCGCAGGCGATCCCAAGCAAACGTCTCGCAACGTCGCCCGCAAAGAGAGCCGAGCTCAACTCAAAGGTCACTTCCACCACGAATAAGTTCACGGGGAGACTGCTCATATCTCCAGCGACATCGACATCCAAGCCTACAGACACCGGCGTGGCAGAACGCAGCGAGTTGGAGCTGTTACGCGAGGCTAACGCCAAGTTGAAGGCTGACTTGGAATCTCTTCAAGCATCAAAATCCGAGCTTGCGCAGAGCCAGGTGGTCAACGAGCGGGAGTTGTCAAGCTTGCGGGCCCAAGTCGAGAGTCTACGGAAGGAGGGTGCCAACGGCGGTTTACTAGTTAAGCAGAAAGATGCGCAGCTACTTCGCTTGAACAGCGATTTGGAGAATGCGAAGATCAAAATCAGAAGCTTGGAGCAAACGGTGGAGATGTTGCGCCTCCAGCAGAACTCGCTGCAAACTGACGCATTGCAGTGGCTGCAAGAGAGAACATCTCCGTTCCGGTCTCCGGAACGGTTTGGGCCCGCTCGCATCTCGCTGACGGAGCTCAGCTCACGGGTGAACCGTCTCTCCATCGACGGAGTGTCTGGCGAGAACCAGGCAAAGGCGGACGACGCAGGTGACGTTGAGAACAGAAGAGGTGTGGTTACGGACAGAACGAACGTGTTCCACTCAAGCAGGAGCAAGGATACAGGCTCCGAGGAAGAGAACTGGCGCAAGGCCGCGGAAGTCACCGCGCAGCTCAAGGCGAGGATCGAGAAAATGAAGCAGCGCAACAGGATAGCGTTGAACCGTTGATCGGCTGCAACTCGGCGTCCTGCATGTTGTGAACACCGGAGTCCGGTCAATTGAGAACTGAAAAAATCTCAAGTACACAACCACCAGCACCGTACGCCGACCATGTCGTCCAAATTGAAGATCTTGGTCCCCGTCAAGCGCGTGATTGACTTCGCCATCAAGCCCAGAATCAACAAGGCGGGCACCGGGGTGGAGACCAAGGGAGTCAAGTTCAGCATAAACCCATTCTGCGACATTGCCTTGGAGGAGTCCTTGAAGCTCAGAGAGGCCAACAAGGGCTTGGTGGAAAAGATCCACGCGGTGTCGATTGGTCCCACCAAGGCGCAGGACATCTTGAGAACTGCGCTTGCCAAGGGCGCCGACACCACCACGCTAGTCGACGTGGGAGACGCGGAGGTGGAGCCCTTGGCCGTGGCCAAGTTGTTGCAGAAGGTTGTGGAGAAGGAGGGCTCGAACTTGGTGATCTTGGGTAAGCAGGCCATTGACGATGACTCCAACCAGACGGGCCAGATTCTCGCCGGGTTGTTGAACTGGCCGCAGGCGACCAACGCATCCAAGGTGGAGGTGGACGGCGACAAGATCAGCGTCACGCGTGAGGTCGACGGCGGCGCAGACACGTTGCGCGCGGAGTTGCCGATGATCATCACGACGGACTTGCGGTTGAACGAGCCGCGCTACGCGTCGTTGCCCAACATCATGAAGGCGAAGAAGAAGCCGTTGGAGAAGTTGAAGGCGAGCGACTTGGGCGTGGACATTTCTGGCCGCTTGGAGACGTTGAAGGTGGAGGAGCCACCAGCACGCCTGGCCGGCGTGAAGGTGGAGAGCGTCGACGAGTTGATCGCCAAGTTGAAGGACGCGAGCGCCATCTAGCACATAGGAATCAATGTAACGTAGCATAACGATCACGGGTAGTCGGCAGTGTTGGTATTGTGCTATTTCTCCGTATCGTATGGTGTATGTGCGCTCACTAGTCGTTCCCCGCATTATCGATGATTACACTTTCTCTTGCAACGGCCTTTCTACACGAGTCGCTACACACGTTACACCAACGTCCGCTCATTCTAGGCATCAGTGGCCCACAGGGCCTGGGCAAGCTGTACCTCGCCGAGAAGTTGCTAGCCCACATCCAGTCCGAAATGCCGAACCTCACTGCGGTGCAACTACTGGCAGACGACTTCTACTTGACCCACGACGAACAGATGAAGGTGACACGCGACGCGCAGCGTGAGGGCAACAGCGTGTTGCAAGGCCGCGGCTTGCCCGGCACCCACGACTTGCCCTTGATGGTGCAAACGTTGGACAAGTTGGCCAACGGTGAAGCGTGCAAAGTGCCCGTTTACGACAAGAGCGCGTACGGCGGCGAAGGTGACCGTTTGCCCGAGGCATTGTGGCAGGACGTGCTGCGTCGGTGCGACGTTGTCATCTTCGAAGGGTGGTTTCTTGGGTTCCGGGCGATCGACGAAGCACTGTTCCCCAGTGCATACTTGACCCAGCCTGTCGGAGAGGTGGTGCAGCGCAGCACAATGCACCATTTGGCGACTGTCAACGCGAAGCTCCGCGAGTACGAGCCGCTCTGGGTACGCTTCGGCTGCTTTATCTGTTTGCAGACCAACGACATTGACAACGTCTATGTGTGGAGGTTGCAGCAGGAGGCGGCATTGATAGCTAGCCGGGGTCTGGGGATGACCGACGACGCTGTGAGACGGTTTGTCGACCGGTACATGCCCATGTACTACTTGTACTACTGGCGAATGTGTCGAGACGGAGTGGAGGGACGCAACCTACGCATTGACATTGATGCGGAGCGGGGTGTCACCGGCAGCACGGTGTTCCAGGCATAACAGCCTGATATACAGAGTCAGACACGAGACATAGAGTCAGACACGAGACATAGAGCCAGACACGAGACATAGAGCCAGACACGAGACATAGAGCCAGACAAGATACAGTAATCAGACACCAGACATACAGTCAGACAGCCAGATGCCAGACATCTGACACATCCAAGTGATGACAGTTCTGGCATGCCAGGCGACGGAGATGTGTGCTGTTATCATTAGCTAATGCCTTGCATTCACTCAGTTGAGCTGTACAGTGTAGCTTCTCGCTGCTTTTTAGCTGGTTTATTCCTTGGTCGAGCCAGCAGTCTGGACTTGCCTTTATTGCACTAGCTACTCTACGTGCGCACCACGGTCTCCTGGGGCCCCGTCTCCACGCCGCCACGCGCGTTGCTGGTGTACTGCTGGTACTCGTCCGGGTAGAAGATCAACCGCTCCACGCCGCGCTCCGTCAACACCACCATGCGGATCACGCCGCCCGACAGGCCGTCCCACTTGATGGCCTCCGCGAGCGCCAGGCGGATGAAGTCCACGCACTCGTCGCGCTCCATGTCCGCACGGAAGTGCTTGTCGCACCAGCCGTAGATGAACGTCGACCCCAGGCCGGCGATCGCGTACTCCTGCTCGTGGATGGAGCCGCCGATCGGGATCAGGTACACGCGGCCCTTGTTGCGCGCATCGTACCCGGCGCAGATGATGCCCGCGCTCAAGTTGTCCTTGTTGGAGTAGCAGATCTCCTGGAACACCAGCGCCGCCACTTTCGTCGTGGGCTTCTCGCCGAGCGGCAACTGCGACGCGTACATCTGCAAGTGGTACTTGACGATGTCCGCCACCGCCTGCGTGTCCGCGGCCGAGCCCGAGCGGCAGCAGTAGATGGTGTCGTGGATCTGGGTCAACTTGTCGGACACTCGGTTGGCAACGTACGTGCCTGTTGTCGTGCGCGAGTCGGCGCCGAGAATGACGCCGTCCTTGAACCGCACCGCCATGATCGACGTGCCGAGCGACACCTCGCCTTTCTTCAAGTGGTTGATGTCCACAGAGATGCCGTTCATTGTGGAGTTGTAGTTGCCACTGCTGTACAGTCCAGTGCGAACATACGCCCACCATACACAGCGGCACTACTCCACACAAGCTACCAAGCTCACAAGCCAAGCTACAAGACTAGTCATGTAGAGGCTAGCCATATAGATGCTAGCCATTGACTTCCTGCTGCCTCAGAATTGGGTGGTGGCGGTTCGGAGGAATGGCTGGTGAAATGTATGAATGGTGCGGACTATGTGGGCCTACTTCGAGGCAAGAATGCAGTCAATGGCAATCACGGTGGTCCCAATCTCTGCAATTGTGTCATTCTGGCATTCGCGTTGGTTGGTGGATGGCCTGGAGTTATGCGTTGTTGACTTGATGCTGTGAACTATCAACGCGAAACCATGGTAGACCGATAATCGACGCGGAAACCGTAATACCGATAATCAACGCGGAAACCATGGAAGACCGATTTGAAGCATGATTAGAGCTTCTTCAGTGCGTGTCTTGGAAGTTCGCTGTGGATTTGGTAAGCATTACGGTTCTCCTTGCACCATGACCGTGTTGTAGACTACTGCTGAATTCTCGTCTGTAATAGTCAACCAAACCTGATTCCAGCGGTTCTTGATTAATTAGAAACAGCCGAATTCAAGGTCTGATTCTTAAACTTCCGCTTTGGTTCCTCGATACTTCGAATCAGTGGTGCTGTAGGTCAAGGCACCTCACCAGATACATCTGCGAAGGCCCAAATGGTCTGGGTTTCGATTCCTCAACATTTGTTGGGTCATTGCGGCGAGAAATGTCTGCTGCTGCCATTGGTTATTATGGCACTGTCAGCACCGAAGAGAAAATCCGAAGCCATCATGGAAGCTAAAGTGCCAAGAGAATTACGAGTCAAGAGAAGCTATGCGTCAGAGAAGCTATGCATCAGAGAAGCTGCATGGTTCAAGAGAAAACAAGTGTCTAGAAGCTGCAGTAGTAAAGCTGCAATATACCTCTCTGTCATGGTAGCTGCATCTCGAACTTCAGGACAACCACTCCATGTGTCTCTCTGGTACACCAGTCAGTCTGATTTACGTATCACTGGCAATTGCCTGGCCATACTGGCCACCATTGGCCACACCTTCGGCCATCTTGGCCTGTCATTGGCCACCTTTGGATTGGCCCACCTTTGGTCCACCAACCATGTACGTCGGTGCGCCGGGCCACACAATTACGAGACCTCGCACAATCGGACATTCTTGTCTCGAAACCACGGCTCAATCGTATTCTAACCTAGTTCTTCGACCCTCCCGATCTACGCCTCAACATTACGGCGACGCCTCAACATTACGGCGACACCTCAAATTCACGCCTCTACTTTAGCGCCGCGACATTCGCCGGGCACACTACGAGCTACCCCGCCATGGCTTTGCTCGCTAAGCAACCTTACCGGCGGCCCAGCCACACGGCAACGCTGTAGCTACGTTGCTGTCAAACCTTATTTGGGCCGCGCCTGCTGCGTAGATTGCGCATTGTGTCGGCCGGATCCGAGCCAAGACCTTGCCCATCACTGGTGCTGCTAACCCATCACACCTGCCAATCACCCAGTAGCGAACCAATCACTCAGTAGCGAACTCACCACGTCACCAACGTCGCGTACAGGCAACTGGGCGAAATACTGATCGAGACTGATCCACCGATCCACCGATCCCACCTGTTCCCGTGCTGAGACTGTGCTGAGACTGTCCTGAGACTGTGCGCTGTTCACTGGGTACACATCACCAACTGACCACTCCCCGGCTACACCCAGAGCACCCGCCACTCGCACTCCCAGGCCACACTATCGGCCACACTGCTCACGGCAACATCAACAGCCTATTCCTCAGCACCTGTCCAGTCCGCGATCTGCTCCTGATCTGACTTTTCACCATGCTCCCCATCTTTCTCTGGTTGACGCTCGCCCTCTCTGCGGCCGTGAACTTCGGCCTCACCAAGGAGGAGCTCCAGCACCTCGACAACGACCCCGCGGCGACGCACATTGTCTCGTTTGAAATCGGCAAGTACAGCAGACTGGGCGCCGGCGAGGACGAGCGCTGGGGCACGTTGGAAATCGCCCTTTTCGGCGAGACCGTGCCCCTCACGGTGAGCCACTTTGTCTCCCACTGCAACGCGGCGGAAATGGGCTACACCGGCTCGATCTTCCACCGGATCGTCAAGGACTTTGTCGTGCAAGGCGGGAACATCATCCGCGGCAACGACGACAAGCTCAAGGTGCAGCTGGAGCGGTTCGAAGACGAGAACTTCACCATCAAGCACAGCAAGCGCGGGCGGCTCTCCATGGCCAACGCCGGGCCCAACACCAACGGCGCACAGTACTTCATCACCACGGGCGACCAGGCCTCGTTTTTGGACGGCAAGCACGTCGTGTTTGGCCAGCTCGTGCTGGGGTTCGACGTGTTGGACAAGATGAACGCCGTGGAGACGGACAAGCTGGACCGGCCCACGGCGGACGTGACGGTCACCATGGTGAAGGTGAGAACGCTAGACGAGAAGGAGGCCGAGCCGGCCGCCACTGCGGACGAGCCCATGGGCCGCGGCTACCTGGTGTTCATTTTTTTCTGTCTCGCGGCGTCCGTGGGGTACGGGGTGCTCCAGTGGAACCGCCGCAGACAGGTGGTGAACATCACCAGCTTTAGAATGTGATTGACTACAGTCAGCCTGGGAGCACTACTGCTGCTCGGACCGAGCCTACGAACTTTCGATGCCGGTGCTGCCAGGACAGGGATCCACGGGATGGAGTGCCCGTCCATATTCAATGCGTATGACTATACTAGGATGTGCCATCTCAGTGTATTTTGACACTCTCTTTCTGCTTGCTATTCTGCTTCTGCTATTCTCTGCTCTGTTCTGCCTCTGTTCTGCTCTGTTCTGCTTCTGCGCTGCTCTGCTATCTGCTTCTGCTATTCCCTGCTCCTATTCCGCTCTGTTCTTCTGCACTGTCCGATGCTCTGGTACCCCAGACTGTATGCGCATCTCATCTCACAAAAATTTCATACACCACCATGGCCAGAAAACAGAGCACAAAGCCCCCTAAGGAGCTGAAAAAAAGACGGCACGACACGGAGGACGACGTCGACGTGTCGGGAGCCGTCGACGAGGTGGACCAGGACTTTGACGAGGTGGCACAGCTTCTTGGCGACAACATTGTCGACCCCGAAGCCGCCAGCCAGGCCAGAAAGGAAAAGCGCGAGCAAAAGAGACAGGCCGAGGAGGCCCAGCAGGCCGCGGCGATCAAGCCCGCGGCGCGGGTCGAGGCGACCGAGGGCGAGGAGGACAACGACAACTACAGCTTCGAGAAGGCCGGGTTCAGCGAGCCCACCAACCAGGCCATCCGCGAGATGGGCTTCACCACCATGACGAAGGTGCAGGCCAAGACGATCCCGCCGTTGATGGCCGGGCGCGACGTGTTGGGTGCGGCCAAGACCGGGTCGGGCAAGACCTTGGCGTTCTTGCTCCCGGCGGTGGAGTTGTTGTACCTGTTGAAGTTCAAGCCGCGCAACGGCACGGGCGTGGTGGTGATCTCGCCCACGCGTGAGTTGGCGCTCCAGATCTTCGGCGTGGCCCGCGAGTTGATGCAGCACCACACGCAGACGTTTGGCATTGTCATTGGCGGCGCCAACCGCAGACAGGAGGCCGACAAGTTGGCCAAGGGTGTCAACTTGTTGATTGCCACGCCGGGCCGCTTGTTGGACCACTTGCAGAACACGCCGGGCTTCGTCTTCAAGAACTTGAAGGCGTTGATCATCGACGAGGCCGACCGCATCCTCGAGATTGGTTTCGAGGAGGAGATGAAGCAGATCATCAAGATCCTCCCCAACGAGGACAGACAGTCCATGTTGTTCTCGGCCACGCAGACCACCAAGGTGGAGGACTTGGCGCGCATGTCGTTGCGCCCCGGCCCGTTGTACATCAACGTGGTGCCCGAGAGCGCCGCGCTGACGGCGGACGGCTTGGAGCAGGGCTACGTGGTGTGCGAGAGCGACAAGCGGTTCTTGCTCCTCTTCTCGTTCCTCAAGCGCAACGCCAAGAAGAAGATCATTGTGTTTTTGTCGTCGTGCAACTGCGTCAAGTACTTTGGCGAGTTGTTGAACTACATCGACTTGCCCGTGTTGGACCTCCACGGCAAGCAGAAGCAGGCCAAACGCACGTCCACGTTCTTCGAGTTCTGCAACGCCAAGCAGGGCACCTTGATCTGCACAGACGTGGCCGCCAGAGGCTTGGACATCCCCGCGGTCGACTGGATCATCCAGTTCGACCCGCCAGACGACCCCAGAGACTACATCCACCGCGTGGGCCGTACCGCGCGTGGCACGGACGGCAAGGGCAAGTCGTTGATGTTCTTGACGCCGTCCGAGTTGGGCTTCTTGCGCTACTTGAAGGCCGCCAACGTGCCGTTGAACGAGTACGAGTTCCCCGCCAGCAAGATCGCCAACGTGCAGAACCAGTTGACCAAGCTCATCAAGTCCAACTTCTGGTTGCACCAGTCGGCCAAGGACGGGTACCGCTCGTACTTGCAAGCATACGCGTCGCACCACTTGAAGACGGTCTACCAGATCGACAAGTTGGACTTGGTCAAGGTGGCCAAGTCGTTCGGCTTCGACGTGCCGCCCAAGGTGAACATCACCATCGGCGCCAGCGGGAAGTCCATCGAGAAGAAGCACAAGAAGCAGCGGCGTGCGGACTAGGGTTAGCATATACACGAAAAGAGTACCCCACGTAGTGCGATGCGCATCGCATGCTCAGACGCTTCTTCTCCACCTTCGCCGAGGGCGACGCCGTGCTCGTGCGCCCGCTCAAGCTGGTGGCGCTGCCGTACCTCGTCAAGTCGCTCGCCAAGGGCCAGCTTTCCCACACGAAAAACGGCGTGGTGTGCCATGACGACCTCATCGGCCAGCCAAAAAGAGTGTTTCTCAAGTACAAGATCCGCGACCGCGACGGCCCGCGCTCCGCCAGCAGGGTCTTGCGTGACACCTCGGCCGCCCGCTACGTGGCCACGCAGCCCACGCTCGACGAGTACACCAGCATGGTGCCCCGCGCAGCGCAGCCCATCTACAGCATGGACGCCAACACCATCGTCGCGCTCGCCGACATCAGCGTGGAGGCAGGCGACGCGGACGGCCCCAGGCACTTTCTCGAGGCCGGCACGGGCAACGGCCTGCTCACGCTCTCGATCTGCAGCGTGTTGCACGGAGCGAACGCGCTAGCTCGGCACTACAAGGACCCCAGTCGCCGTGGGGCCGTGCTCCACTCCATTGACCGCCGTGAGGACCACTCGCGGACAGGCGCCAAGAACGTCCAGGGCTACCAGCGGGGCCGGTACGTGCTGGATGTGGAGTTCAGCGTGCACGAGCTGCCCGCGAGCTTTCTCGCGGCCAACCCGCTCGTGCTCCACGGCGTGTTCCTCGACTTGCCCAACCCGGAGCTCTACCTCCGCGACATCGCGCGCCACATGGACTTGGAGGCCACGCTTGTGGTGTTCTGCCCGTCCGTGACGCAGATTCTCCGCTGCAGAGAGTGCTTGGCCGACGCACGCCTCCACCACAGCCCGATCGACTTGGTCTTGGTCAAGACGGTGGAGTTGCCGCCGGGCAACGGCGGCGGCACTCGCGAGTGGGACGTCAACTCCGTCTTCACCCGCGAAACGGGCGAGAAGGTGTCGGTGTGCCGGCCAAAGGTGGGTGCACGCGTGGTGGGCGGCGGCTTCGTGGGTATATTCAAGAAGCTGTCTGTGGTTGGGGCCTCGCTAGCCCAGGAGCTAGCGAAAGGTGCCGCAGAGCAGTCGCCCATTGAGGCTATGGAGCATGTGGAGTCCGGAACAGAGGTGGACTCAGAGCCCACAAAAGTCACGACATGAAATAGCGTATAATCACAAGCATTTAATCATAAGCATATGATCATAAGCATATATTCACAAACTACAACGCATCGACCGAGACCATCGAATTCTTTCTTATCCGGTCAGATGGGTGCAACTCCATCACGTACTGCAGAGCGCACAACTACACCATGAAAATCGTCAACCAGCGGGTGGCCTTCCTCCTGGACTACGAGGTGCTCCAGCACCTCCGAGAGTTGAAGGACCAGTACAACTGGACGTTCACCGTCCAGGACGACGCCAAGGGCAAGGCGAAAAAGAAACGCTCCACCAGCGCAGGGCCCGGCCTAGAAGTCGTCACCAGAGACGTCACGCTGTACCTCGAGAAGAACGGCGCAGGCACCATTCCGAGCCAGGAGAACTTTGTCGAGTTGATGACCTTCTTGAACACGTTGGACTTGATGAAGGTGGAGAAGTTGCAGATTGTCAACTCGTTGCCCAGGTCGATGGTACATCTCTACGGCTTGGTGGAGGAGTGCGACCAGCGCTTCAGCGAGGACGTCTGCGAGCTGATCCTCGCGAAAATCAACGACTTGATGCCCGTGGAAGAGGAGGAGCAGGAGGAAGAGCCGGAGGAGGAAAGCTAGATAGGTCTGTATTATAGGTGTGCATTGGATGTCTGTAGATACATTAGGTATGCATTGGTCAGGCCTAGAGGAACTCCCCGACCACGCCCTTGGACTGCTCCTCCGTCTGGTCCTCCGCGCGCGATGTCGTCAACACCTTCATGCCGTTGACTGCCCAGTCGTCCTTGAGCTTGAACATGCGCTCGCTGATGTCCGACCAGATGCCGGCGGGCCCGTCGAAAAACGTCTCGCCGTTGTCGCGGTTGATCCACGCGTACTTGCCGTCCTCGAGCGGCTGCTTCTCGATCTCCTCGTTCTCCCTCTTGATGGCGTCCATCGAGAGGATCTGCGTCAACTCGGCTCCGTCCGTCGACAAGTCCACGCTGTCTTCCTTGGAAACCTCTGCTGTGTTGTCCTCGGGCACGCCAAAGTGGTTGTCGACCAAGTGGTCAATCACCGGCCAGCCGTATGCGTTGGAGAAGCGGCGCCTCACCACAATATTATTATGGGCATCCGGTTTGAGTTTGACAAGCACCTTGCGCCACAGCATCAGCTTGTGGTACTCGCGAGCAATATCCTCCTCGAAGTGCTCGGTCAAGTTGCCCTGTACCATTTGGCGGATGCCCTCGCTCTTGCTGGAGATCATCTGCATCATCCTCGACGGCTGCTCGTTTTTTAGTTTGATCTTCGCGTCCTGTTCTGCCAGCTCGAGAGCCCGCTCGGATGCCAGCATCTTCCTCGTCGGGCCGGGGCGGTCTGAGTCGTCCTTGGGGAGATCGGACTCCGTGTATATCTTATCGTGAATGATGACGTTTTCCCGAGAGTCTGGGTCGTTGATGTACTTCAGCGACGGGAGCGGTGGGAGGATCAACGACGTGGCGGACTCGAGCATAGACGTTTTCGGGATCTTCTCGTAGGCGTTGGAGAGGCCCATTGCCCCTTCCGTGGTGGTTTGGAAATGGTTGCTCCTCGAGTCTCCCAGCTGTTTCTGCGGCATGAAGTACGAGAGCATGGCCTGGAATGCCAGTGTCTGGGAGTCTTCGTTCTGGGGCAAGTCGCGTGGGATCTTGGAAGATTCCTTGGCGTCACCAGCCGAGCCGTTGGCGTCGACTGCCTTTTCGTCGCCCTTCGCCTCTTCGGGCCCCACCAACGTCGAAATGCCCTCGTAGTCAAGGTACAATAGCGCCGACGTGCGGAGCGGCACGATCCCGTCGTTGACCACGTTGGCGTAGACAGTTCTGCGCAAAAAGCGTTTGAGCACCCGGTGGGTCGGGCCGGACGGAAGAAGCAATAGGAGCGGGCTGCCGTCCTTTTCCGTGTACTGCAAGCCCAAGTCCTGCCCCGTCTTGCCCACGACACCGGCCAGCAACGCTAGCTTGACGTAGGCCGGGGTTTCGTGGGTGACGCCCAACATGGGCGATGCGAGGGTGATGAAGTTGATGGGCTGCACCTTGTCAAAGACCCACGAGTGGTTGATCTCGAGGTACGCGATGGCGAAGGTCTGGACCAAGCCGCCGAGCGAGTGGCCCACGAACGAGATTCGCGTGGTGTTGGGTATGCTCTTTAGCAACTCCACGACGTAGTCGGCCACGCGGGAGCCGAGGTACTTGATCCCCCGCTCGGTCTTGCACACGTTGTTGAAGAAGCCCTTGACGACGACGTTCTCCTCCTTGGAGCGGTCGATCTGCTCCTTCAAGAAGAGCATGTCTGCGGAGACGTTGGAGTGGAGGCCGTGGGTGAGGATGACCAAGTGGACCGGGCGGCCCATGTCGGGCACGGGCAAGTTCCACAAGTCCAACGTGTCGTGCGTGGTCACGGAGAGGTGCGGCATGGGCACCTCGTAGCCCGGCATGTCGCGCAGCAGGCCGATGGCGAGCTCGAAGTTGATCGCGAGCGACGTGTTGAAGAGGATCTGCGACACCACGTCCACGGACCAGCGGTACGTCGTCTGGAACGTGTGGCACAGCAACTCCGCGTAGAAAACCTGGCCCGGGTGGAGCTGCGGCTCGAACTGCGGCTGGTCGGCGGTGACAAACGACCTGGTAGCGGTGCTGAACGTCAGCGGACGGCAGTCCACGTACAACACGTAGGGCCCTGCGAGGTACGCGGCGCGCATCGGGAGCGGCTCGGTGTTTTTGATGCGGAGCCACAAGCTGGCGGGCGGGCCGGCTAGGTACTCTTCGGCGGAGCTGCACGGCAGGTATTCCACCTCGTAGCGCATGCACTGGCCGACCTTGACCGACAGCACGGTGCGGTGGAACATGGCTGTGTGCTTGTCTTGGTGTACTTGTCGGGTACTGTGCTTGTCGGGTGCCGTACTTGTCTTGTGGTACTTGTGTACTTGTCTTGGAGTACTTGGTGCAGTTGCACTTGAGGTTGTACTTGAAGTTGGATGAGTTGTGGATGAACGGTAGAGCTCCAGTAGACTGTGTTTCCCGTGCTGAGGCTGTGTATGCGATGGAAGGGATCCGATCTGCTCGAGCTATGAGGTCTGGATGGCTCGGTGGTGCGGGCAAAGCAACGATGTGGCTGTACGCGGTCACCCGATGAGTAGACACAAAATGGCAAAAACTGAAAAGGTTCCAGGATGTGGATTTTGGCTCAACGAGAGTTTGCGATCGCTCTTCTATATCGTCTTGGTGCAAATGTGATTGGTGGCTATCTCACATGCACTTGCTAGGCATCGAGTGAAACAGTGTCAATTACTTTCAGTCGCTATATTCAGCCCCCTACGATTAATCGATGAGTCAATTGCTTGTTGGTTTCAATCGTTCGGGCCGATTACTTTCTGACGCTACACTTTGGACTCGAGACTCCATTGTAGGTGCGTACACCCCACACAATCTGTACAACTAGCACAAACCAGTCCCTCCACGCCAGTGCAACCGAGATTCGCTCTCTGCTCCGCTGTTGCTACTGAACTGCCCGCTGTATTGCTTCTGAACGGCTAATACGCACTGTTACTGCTCAGCATCTAGTACACTGCTACAACACATCTCATGCTGACTACGGACAACATCGACTTCCACCCTGTGGAGCTCACGGCACACTCGCTCCTATCGGGCTCGTTAGACAACCTCCACGACACGTTTACGCAGCTCCACCTGTCGCAGAGCATTCTACTTGCACGGCTCAAACACATTGACGAGAAGTTGAAGATGGTCGATGAAGACATCAACGACACGCTGGAGGACTTGACGACGGTGAAGCTGCGGATCCGGGCCGTGCGGCGCAAGTTGGAGGCGTCGGTGGCTACGTTGGCCAAGGTGGAGCAGCGGGTGAAGGCGATGGAGAAGGCGTGAGCGTGCTGGCACGACATGAATAGGCATATAGATCTACACACGCAGCGGCACTGTGTAACGTGGTCAATTAAAGAATCGACAAGAGGGCGTACGGGTAGCCCCTGTACTTGTGGGCGAACACGCTCAAGAAGATGCTGTACAACAAGTAGAGGGTGCCGCCAACAACCACGGTGGCGAACAACTGGACTTTTGCGTTGCCAATGGCGGGCACCTTGGTGACCAAGACCACGAAGGTCAAGCCCAAGAGGCCGTACACGGAGCTGACGATCTGGGTCTCGATGCCGTACTGCAGCTGTGGCGAGGAGTTGATGTACTCGATGCCCTGGGGCAGCTCGCGCAAGTAGGGCGTGTTGCGGATCTGGTTGAACATGTGGCCCGCCAAGCACATGAGGATCCACACGAGCGCGGCGGTGCCCCACAAGATGGGCAGCGTGAGCACCGCAAGCACGTACCTGCTGTAGCGTCTGGCGAGCATGACCGCGGCAAACGTGAAGAGCGCGTTGAGCGCGATGCGGCCGTAGTCCGGCGGGGTGTAGATGCCGAACTGCAAGCCCGAGAACTGGGTGACCCACGCGGCGATCAACGAGGTGTGGTCGCCCTGGAAGAACTCGTACTCGTCGTGCGCGGTGAGGAACGAGTCGTCCGCGGCGCCGGGCGCGGACGGCGGGAGGTGGTAGAGCTTGGGGATCTGGTCCAACTTCAAGAGCGAGAACAACTTCTTGCTGTTGACGTACTCGGCGTCCAAGAAGTACACGTTCTGGCCGTCGGGCACGCCGCCGGGGAACGCGTGCTGGAACGACGCCGCCGCCGTGGAGAAGCACGGGTGGAACTCGCGGCACAAGATGCAGTTGAGCTGCGCCAGGTCCAGCGAGAGGTACAACACGAGGTGGTAGTCGCGGTTGCCGACAAGAAACTTCTCAAAGTTGTCGTCTTGCACCTGGAGCGCGCCGTGCTTGCCCTTCAGCGCGAGCAACTGCTGCATCTGCTCGTCCGAGTACGCGCCGAGCACGGCGGTCCAGAGTGCGGCGAGCACTACTAACACGGGCCACTTCATTGTAGTATCGACACGTTTGAGTTGGCGAGCGTATATACGCGTGCGTGCAGGACCACGGCAACGGTGTCAGTGGGTTGCTGGCTGGGAATTGAGTGGCAACGGCAGATTACTTGGTTTGATTGTCGAGGTGTGGATTGAGTGGAGAAGTGGTGGTGGAAGTTTGGTGAAGTGGTTAACTTGTGGAGCCACTAACTTGTGGTGGATGAGGCTGTGGTCGCACCACGGCGGGGCGGAGCAGACACTGTGAATCTGTTGACTAGAAGCACGTTGAAACATGCAATTGATTCTGGTTCGAGTAGCTCCCGTGCAATTGAGCTGGACATGAATTTTTGGAACTGCTTGGCTGGTCCAAATACCGTGGTTGAGATACGAGACATGAGCGGTGAGAATCGACAAAATTCGGAAATGTCAAATCTAAGATTATTACTAATATGCGATTCTTCTACAAGCCGGAGCTTTCCTCGCAAAGCATAGAGCTGCCGCTGGCTTTTGCCTGACAGTCACGAATGGCTTCTTTGATGTACTAGTGCTCACTCTGTAGCAGTGAAGGAATTTGCAACCCCTATCGACAACTTTGCAACTATAGTGTTGGGACGCGGATTTCAGGCCCACAAGAATGCCATCGAGTCCCTATTTCCACTCATTCTATCATATAGACTCATTCCAACGGACGACTCAATCTGGGGAGGCGTCACCAAACACATTGGGAGTGCTCAAAAGTGGTCTAAACCATAAATCCTCGATCCCAGCAAATCGAAACCGATACAAAATGTCGGCTTAATGGCGTGCCAACGCCTTTCATTGCATAAGCAAAACCGTAATATACTGCATACACCGCGACTAAACCTTGACGTGCCACATAATCTACGAGGCAGCGTGCGCAAGAATCCTTGTATATGCAGTACTTTATAGTTACCGTGGGGGCACCAACCAATTCTTCATCGCTAATTGAGCGACACTCGACAGCTGCTGCCCACAGTCACGCGGCATTTCCCCTCGCCTCGCTCGAATCTCTCAATAAGCAAAATGTAATCGCAATCTCCTCGTGGCAACGTGCACTCTATGAACACTCCATAAACGCTTTCGTTCCATTTGCTGTTCACCACGACAGGTTCTTTGTTGAAGGCGTCAAAGACCGAGGCCCGCACGGCGGGCCTGTAGTTGGAGATATTCTGTGAGCCCTTTTCGCCCGCTTGAAGATGGAAAGTGACTCGAGCTGAGCTGTGCTGGGCCTTGCAGATTATCTTGTGTCTGTTCTGGCCACCCCACTCGAAGCTCGTGCTCTCCAAAAACGTCCCGAGGGCCTGGGGAATTTTTGTTAGCACGACAGGTGCCGGGCCGTCATTAGAGAGCATCAAGTTGAAGTTCTCCGTGACCTCTCGCTCGTATGCAGAAACCACAAGCTTGTATAGACCTGGCTCCACTTCCGATAGCGATTTGGAGAAGACCAGCAAAGTGTAGTCGTCGCAGAAGAGTAGCTTCGACTTGTCGAAGTTGCGCACGTTCTTGTGTTTTTCGGAGTCTTCGCTGTGGAAGAGGTGGATATTCACGTTCGCCTGCGACTGCTCCTCGGTAGTGAGCAAAAGCTCCAAGTTCGCCGTGCCGGCCGGCACTTCCAAATCGTATTGCGGGTTGTCGATGTAGCACTCGGTGGCCCAGTTTCCGCCGTTGTAGCCGAGGCCCCAACTTCCCGATTCAGTGGGGAGGATGTGGTCTCCGCCTCTTTTGGCCCGCTCAATGTCAAAGTCAGCCATGTCGTGGAAGATGCTGAGGTTGTAGACTCGATTTTTTCGAGTTTCGTCTCGCTCGGACATCACAGCCACGATGTACGATTCGTTTGGTTCCAATGTGAGCTCGAGAAGCTGCATTCTCTCGTTCGAAAACGTTCCGCCTGCAACGCAGACATGCAGCATAGTGGTGGCCAACGCCCTCCTGCTGCCTTTGTAGATTGCAACGCAGAAAGGAGAGGCGGCTGGTGGCGCATCCTTGGCTGTAATGTACTGCTCCACCAAGATAGACACCTTCTGCTCCACAGCCAGCGAATTGACCACCGAGTACTGTGGAACTCCCACCAACAAGCTTGCCGGCCCGTTTGTCGACCCACAAATCAAGTTGGTCTGGGCACAGTGCTTATGCTGCGGCTTCCAGTTGATGTACACGTAGCTGAACAGCCCCAAAAGGGAGAGATCCACGGTCAAGTAGCGATTCTTGTCGTCAAGCGCAGCCTCTCGCGTGAGCCACGGGTTCTTTAGCGTGAGCACATGGTTCTCCGGGTCGTAGTCGCTCAACACGTAGTCGTGCTCGGATATAACGCCGAGCTGGGACGCTAGCTGTGGCGATAGCGGCCCCGTGCCGAGCCCCAACAACACAGAACCTTGCTGTTTGAGTTCCCAGAGCCGGGCCATTTCGGCCAACCCACAGCTGCTCACCTTGCGCACTTCGGGCAACCAGCCAACGAGCATGTACGTGTCCTGGGCCATGTTGGACCCGCTGAAGTTGTAGTGCTGTCCCATGGCCACCAAGAATGCCTTTTCGAGTAATGCTGGCCAGACCATTTGCGGGTCGGACGACGAACTCACCACGATGCTGCGGTTGGCCTTCACGTGGGGCAACTTGGTGGAGACGGCGACTGTGCGCACGCAGCCGTTGAAGCGGAGCGTCACTTTCGCCGTGTTGCCGAAAATGTGCACTTGCTGGCGAAGCTGCGGGGCCATGCCACCTTCTGCAATCGATAGTAGCGACAGCACGAACGAGCAGTTTGGTAGGAGGTCCTGGTACAAGTCCGCGAGGTGGTTCCCCGTGTCCTGCACGTCCACGGCCCGCACGTCCACTTGATAGGGCAAGTCTGGGAACTCGTACTGCGGCTCCACAATCTCCACTGGAGGTATGCGCTCACAGTCCAACCCGGCCCAGATCGGGTAGCATGCAATGCCACGCACCGTCGAGCCGAGCCAGCACAACTTCTGGGCAAACAGAAGCGCCGCGGCGCCGTCGGCCAGCACCCGAGTATGGAAGTCCAACGCGTATTTGGCGATGTGGCGTGCACTGTAGCTGTGCCCCAACACCTCACTCGCCAGGCGGCACGCCTGCAAGCACCGTTTCCGTGCCTCGTCCGCACGCCCCTGCGCCACAAGGTGGTGGCTGAGCTGGAGGTGCGCCACGCATGCAGCCAACGACATGGTGGAGTAGGTCTGCGTGCACACCAACATCAACACCATCTCACCCGCCCGACCCCACACCGAGCGATGCTCTTCCTCGCGCTCGTGGTGCTTCGGCTCGCCAACGCTTTCCTGATCCGGACGTTCTTCCAGCCGGACGAGTTCTTCCAGAGCCTAGAACCCGCACACGCGTTGGTGTACGGCTACGGCTACCTCACCTGGGAGTGGAGAGAGGCGCTACGCTCCGCGCTCCACCCGCTCGTCTACGCGGGCGCGTACAAGCTCGCGCTGGCCGTTTTGCCCGAGAATCTCGCCGTGGCGGTCGCCCCGAAGGTTGTGGGTGCGCTCATCGCCGCCACGACTGACTTGTACGTGTACAAGTTTGCCCTCGCGTACTGGCGCAGGCAGAGCGTGGCGCGTGCGGCGCTCGCCTTGTCCATTGCCAGCTCGTGGAACTGGTACGTGAGCACCAGAGCGTTCTCGAACAACCTAGAGACCATGCTCACTGCGGTCGCTCTCGCGGCGTGGCCGTGGCACCGCTTCCAGTTGGGCCAGTTGCTCTATGCATGTGCGTTTGGCGTCGCGAGTTGCGTGGTTCGCCCGACAAACGCGCTTCTCTGGGGCTACTTGGGCACCTTGGTGGTTGCGAAGAACATAAACTACGCGTCCCGCCTCGGCCGACTTGCCGTCGCGCTCGCGGTGGTTGTGGCTCTTGTGCTCGGCGCCTCGGCACTTGCCGACCGCCTCTTCTACCGCCGCTGGACGTTCCCGTTGTGGACGTTTGTCGAGTTCAACGTGGTGCGCAACTTGCTGATCTTCTACGGCGCCGCGCCGTGGCACTTCTACATCGGGCAGGGCGTTCCGCTCATGTTGATGGGCTACTTGCCGTTCTTCGTTGCCGCGTTGTCTGCGTCGGAACTCGTTGGCGCCACGGCGTTTGTCGTGGCGGCCTTCTCTGCGATTGCCCATAAAGAGTTCCGCTTTCTCCAGCCGGTATACCCCATCATGCTTGTCTTGACGGCCCGTCCGGTGGACCAGTGGCTCCACAAAGCCCGCAAATGGCCCAAAGTGTGTGCTGTCTCGGCGGTTGTCGTGCTACATGTCTGCGCAGCGTACTTCTTCACTCGCGTCAACGAGGTGGGCGAGATCAGCGTGGTGCATTATCTCCGCGACACGCCCGACGTGTCGTCCGTGGGCTTCCTCACGCCGTGCCACTCCACTCCGTGGCACAGCACGTTGCACCGGCCCGATTTGGTTGCAAATCTGTGGTTCCTCACGTGTGAACCGCCGCTCCATCTCGCCCAGGGCACGCTAGACGCAGTGAAGGCATACAGGGACGAGCTGGACCAGTTTTTCGACGACCCAATTGGGTTCGTCCAGGTCAAATTGGCTGACGAGTCTGCGCGCCCGTCGCACCTCGTCATCTTTGAGCCAATGGAATCGGTCTTGGGTGAGTTCTTGCACGATGCACGGTACACTGAGTGTCGGCGATTCTTCAACAGCTACTCCCACTGGGACCTGCGCCGGTGCGGTGACATCATCGTCTACTGCCGGCATGAAGCCAACGGCCGCTAGTGGGGCTGCCCCACCATCATCGCATCCTGCACTACGCCAGAAACGGCCATTGTGTCGGACTGGCCAAGCCGGCACGCAAGTGCATCTGGGTATCTACAGCCAGAGTGCAATTTGGCAACATCAAGAGGCTAGAGTATCCAGCAGGCATGCATAGCGGCTAGTGGGGGAGGGCAAATGCAGGCGGCCGCAAGCGACGGGAGCAAGAAACCCGAGGCAGGGGTCCAGAGTGCAACTGGTGCATACGTGGTGCGGTGGCCTGGGCCTGTAAGCGCATGAACCAGCGGGATATTTTCAGCGCCCGCCCAAACGCATAATCAGCTGATGGGCCGTCGGATGATTTCTGCGCAACGGCGACGCCCCACGCGGGTCACGCCGCGCGGAGCGGGATAGGAGCAGGCACATTTACGCCATCACTTCGAGAACAATGTGCTTCGTGCCTGCCGGGTGGCTTCGGACTACACCGAGCCAGCCACGGAAAACATCCCACTGATTGTTGGGTGCAGGATATTGCGCCCGCTCGTGCGCGCGCTCGCAACCGCACATCACCCTATGCCCGGCTGCAATCAGCGGCGGCGCTGTATCACCTGGACACGGCGCGGTATAAAAGCGTGGGGTTTTCCACTGGGGTTGCTCTCCACTGACAATTGCAATCAGCAATCACAGCAGAGCAAAACAGAAACATGTCGATCCCCACCACGCAAAAGGCTGTTGTCTTTGAGACCAACGGCGGCCCCTTGGAGTACAGGGACATCCCCGTGCCTGAGCCCAAGGACAATGAGATTTTGGTGAACATCAAGTACTCGGGTGTGTGCCACACGGACTTGCACGCCTGGAAGGGTGACTGGCCATTGGCCACCAAGTTGCCTCTTGTCGGCGGCCACGAGGGTGCCGGTGTCGTTGTCAAGCTTGGCAGAAACGTGAAGGGCTGGAAGGTTGGCGACTATGCCGGCGTCAAGTGGTTGAATGGCTCGTGCATGCTGTGCGAGTTTTGCCAGCACGGCGACGAGCCCAACTGCGCCGAGGCGGACTTGTCTGGGTACACCCACGACGGTTCGTTCCAGCAGTACGCTACTGCTGACGCTGTGCAGGCGGCGAAGATCCCCCAGGGCACCGACTTGGCGTTGATTGCGCCTATTTTGTGTGCCGGTATCACGGTCTACAAGGCGTTGAAGACGGCGGGCTTGCAGGCGGGCCAGTGGGTGGCGATTTCCGGTGCTGGCGGCGGCTTGGGCTCTTTGGCGATCCAGTACGCCAAGGCCATGGGCTACAGGGTTGTTGCCATTGACGGCGGCGACGAGAAGGGCGACTTTTGCAAGTCGCTCGGCGCCGAGACGTTTATTGACTTTTTCAAGTCGAAGGACCTTGTCAAGGATGTTGTTGCCGCGACCAACGGCGGCCCCCACGGCGCGATCAACGTGTCTGTGTCGGAGAAGGCCATTGCGCAGTCGGTGGAGTACATTAGACCGACCGGCACTGTTGTGTTGGTTGGCTTGCCCGCCGGCGCCAAGGTTGTTGCGCCCGTGTTTGAGTCTGTCGTGAAGTCGGTGAGCATCAGAGGCTCGTATGTCGGCAACCGGGCGGACTCTGCCGAGGCGATTGACTTTTTCGTCAGAGGCTTGATCAAGTGCCCCATTAAGATTGTCGGCTTGTCCGAGTTGCCCAGCGTGTACGAGTTGATGGAGCAGGGCAAGATTTTGGGCAGATATGTGGTTGACACCACCCAGTGAGCTTATAGAAACGAATGGATGACTACCGATGACTATCGCTGCGCGAGCTCGCGCTCCAACGCTGCCACCTTGTCGCTGAGCACGTTTTGCTGGATCTGCATGATCAAGTGCTCGTCATTGAAAACCTCAAACAGCCGGTTCTTTTCCGCGAGCTCGGTGGTGAGCTGGGCCACTTTTTGCTGGCTCCGCGCAAGCTTGCCCTCCTGGGCCTTGACGGTGCTGCTGAGCTCGCGGATGCGTTCTCCGTTGGCCTCGAGCCGGAGCGTCTGCAGGTTGAGCCGGAGCACGAGCAGCTCGTTTTCTTCGCGTAGTTGCGTGTTCTCTTTGGTGAGTCTGTCCAAATTGGGATCGTTGCACGCTGTGCGGAACCGTGCCAACTGGGAAAAGGCGTCGTAGTATGCGCTGTCTGCACCTTCTGCGGCGTCCCGTGTGCCGAGAAGCGCCGCTACTTCGTTCCAAATGTCCTTCATGTCTGCTGGACTAGTCAGAACGGTGCTCATTGTGGATAATGGATGATGTATGGATTATGTATGGATGAGGTGGAGGATGGGTGTATGAGGTGTGGAGTGAGAGTGGCGCAGTCAGCGAGTGGGGGGTGAAGTAGTCTAGGTGACAGTGTGCGTTGCAGTAGTTTGAGTTGTGGGGTCTATCTATGCTGCACATGCACACTACTAATAATGGTCTGACACCAGGCATAAAGCAACGGCGTTGGTCTTATTTGGCTGAACGATATCAATTGAAATCCAACTATTTCTTAGCACATGGCTGATGGTTCTGAATGGGGAGTTGTCAGTTGCGTGTAGCACGGAGAGAGTCTGCACTGGCAAGTGAAGTTCTGATCTTGCTTGACTTCTGATACGCTCCACTTGAGATTTGTAGGCTATATGAGTCCGTTATAGTAGTGGCACGTCAATTGACTAGCCAACGATACCGCCAGTAGTGTCGGTACAACTCAAGGTCCCTACTACATATTTTCCTCGTACAGCTGTTGATCTGTTCTATATTTTAAGTTCTATACTCAGTCTTCTGTGCTCTGTGTTCTGTGTACCGTGCTCTGTACTCGTTCTGTATTCTTTTCTGTGTCCCGTTCTATGTTTTCCACGCTATGTTCTGCGCTCTGTACTCTACGAGTATTATGTGCTGCTCTATGAATTGTGTAGCAGAATGAATTTGTGAGTATCCCTCGGCGAGCGAGCGGATGCAGCCATTACAGCCAATTACACTCCGACACAATACGAACGATTATCCGAGGACCCTGTCCTATCGCCATCACCTGGTCCATTCTGGCCATCGCGCATCACAGGGTCCAGCCCAACAGTACACTACACAACACTACAACTACAATGAACACACCACTTACCGGGAAACGCTAAAACCCTCTCTCTCGACATGTCTGCTCTCGCCGAATTGACCACGATCTCGTTCGCTTGCCATTGTCTATGGATCTGCCCCGCTTATCGTCGCCTCCTGCACAAACTCCACCCATGTGACTACACCTCTCTTCCCAGTCCACCAACACCATGGCCCAAAACAACCCGTCCGGCGCCTGGTGGCCGCTGTTCGCCGCCGCGCGACTGCCCCTGCCCGGCCAGCCGCCCAGCGCCGCGCCCGATCTGCCGCTGCTCCAGAAAAGCCCAGATCCAAACTCCACAGCAACAACTTCCGCCTTTTGGCGCTGGTCCGCGGCTCCAGCGCAGTCCGCACCGGCGGCAGTGCCCGCGGCGACTACAGAACTACCGCCCGATGCGGCGCAACCCGACGAGCTGTCGTGGTGGCCGCGATTTTGGGCCAGCAGCGGTGCTGCGCCAGAAGGCAAGGCCGCTGAGGTCGGCCCAGAGCCTGCGAATGACGCCGCGACGCCCGCGTCGACGTGGTTCAGCTTCTCGTTTTTCTCGCTGAAGCAGCCCGACGAGCTGGAGAGCGATATGGAGGACGAAACCGCCCGCGAGGTGTTCCGCGAAGCCAAGCTCTCAGTCGAGCAGGCGCGCGAGCTGTGCCACTATGCGGTGGCCGGCCGCTACGGGTGCGCCGAGTGCGAGCTCGCTGTCGCCGGCACGGCCTCGGAGGCGCTGCCGGTGAAGTACAACCCGAAAAAGACGCCGGTCACCGCCAACGAGATGTTCGAGCGGTCGCTCGTGATGGCACGCAAGCGGACGCCCGAGATCAACGGCGACGCCACGTTGACCGTGCCTGCGTCTGCCGCCACCGCGCCGCCGGAGCCGCAGCCCGAGGTGGCAGCCCCATCGATCGTGCCGCTTGCACCCCCAGAACGCAGGCCCAACACGGCTGCCGCACCGACGTCGTCGGGATCCAGCACCAGGAGCGTCGATCCCCGTGCCAAGCGCGCGTGCGTGGTGCCCAAGTTGGAGGCCAACTACCGCTCCATCACCATGCGCACGCGGTTTCGCCTTGTGGGCGAGGCGTTGCTCCAGGGCGACAACACCTCGGAGCGGCACTTGTACAAGCTGACCGCACGCTCCATCAGCGCCAAGAAGGGCAAGCGCACGCGGCGTGCCGTGGTGATCGCGGTGCACAGCTTCCTCCCAGCGAAACTCGTCAAGTCGCTAATATATCAGAGCACGGGCACCGCCGCGCTGCTCGCGGCCGCGGCGCTGGAGGCGGTGCACTCGTGGGTGGAGCAGGACTCTGCCAGCGACTGCGAGATTCTCATGATAGCGTTGGAGGGCCAGGGCACCATCAGCGCGCGCGTGAAGCACTCGCTCAAGTTGCTCCAGGCGTGGCGCCGGGAGATTGTCGGGAGCGATTTTGTGTTTGTGGTGTCCAACTCCGCCGGCGTGCCGTGCTCGATCAAGCTCTTGTACGAGATGCTCCGCAGCGCCGACTTCCACTCGATCCACGAGAAAAAGGTTGCGCTTTTGAGCATGGGCGGCACGTTGCAAGGGCCCTACAGCGGGCTCGACGCCAAGGTTGTCATACGCGCGTACTCCGCGAGCGAGAACGCCATCATCAACGAGATGTTCGAGTTGCAGAGGGAAAAGCTGAAAATCACCACCGAGTTGAAGCGCAACATTGGCTACTTGTGCGCACTCAACGTCAAGATCACCATGGCGGCGTCGCTCGCTGACCAGTTTGTGCCACTATACTCTGCGGTGTGTCAGCAGCTCCGGCACCCGAACATCTACAGGTGCATCTACGTCGACGAGCAGTGCGAGGTGCCAAGCTTCATGGTGAAACTCCTCTCGGTGGTGCTCACCATGGAGAACGTGGGGTACACGGACCAAGGCTTGGTGCGGGACTTGAGCGAGCGCGTGCAAGGCCCCGTGAGCTCGCTCGGGTGCCACGGCAAGATCCACGAGAGCGCCGAGGTCTACCACAACGCCGTGCGCTTCGCCATGGAAACCACCAGCCTTGTGTACAACAAGCCCGCGGCGACGGTGCGGCTGCCGCTAGGGGTAGCGGAGCCCGACCGCAACTTGTACCATTTGCCGTGGAACGTGCGCGGGCTCATCAACGACTTGATTCAGATCAAGAACATTGGGTGCTACGGGCTTCTACAGGAGATTGTCGACGAGTACAAGAGCTGGGAGCCCGCCACGCGCGCGTGGCGCGAGCTCAAGTACTGCTTCGCGGCGTTGGAGGAGTTAACCCTTGACGAGTTGGTGTTGTAAGGCGCGCTCAACGTGGGCCAGCGCGGCACTGCAGAGACACCTCACGCTGCATTGCCTCGCATCATGGCCGGCCCGCAAGGGCGTGGGGGATAGCCGCATCAGGCAGCACACGACCCCCGGGGCAACAAAGGATCTCATGAGGTTGGTGCCAGCGCCGCCGCTCACGCGGCATCGCGCAGACAACCCCGGCTGCGCTGGCTTGAATAGGCAACACCGCAGCCCAAAGGCGCAACAGCGGGCCCAGGGTGGTGCATGGCGCGTAGCCACCCGAATAAGTAGGTAATAGCGAGGTCCCAGCGCTGGATCCCGGTGCAAGTTTCGGAAAATAAGCGTGCTGCACTACACGTTGTGTGCACACGGGCCAAATCTCGGAAAAGCGGTGCGCGCACGACATTAACATAATCGTGGTGTAGGCGTTCTCGTAACCTCCCAATTCGCTGCTTCTTCACCGCCAGCACCACCACACCACCCCCACGCGGTGTCCCTGCCCTGCCGCGCCTCCCGTGCCCCCAATCCGCCTAGCACTTCCGCATCCGGCTCGCAAAACCCGCCCACCGCTCCACCGTGGGAACGTCCGTTTCGAGTCTTTCCCGCCAACCCACCTTCCACCAGCCACAGCTCCTGCTGCCCGCCTCTGCTGTGCGTGTGGCAAGTTGCACCATTGGCAGCACGAATCAGCTCCCCCCGGCGCCAATTCCGCCGCCCACCCTGTTTGCATTTCCACCTCATACAACGTGACCACCCACCGAGTCACGCAGCCCCCCTTGCCCCCCTGAACGCCACCGCACATCCGCCATGGCCGAGGAGTCCACCCTGAAGCGCACGCGCGCCTCCGGCGAGGTTCTCGACTTGCTCCTACGAGAATTCGAGGCCAACCACAACCCGCTGCCTGCGCAACGCAAGGACATCAGCGAGCGCACCAACATGTCCGAGAAGGCGGTGCGCATCTGGTTCCAGAACCGGCGCGCGAAGTTGCGCAAGTTCGAGCGCATGGGCAAGCTGGCCAAGCCGCCGGCGCCCAACACCGCCAACTCGGTGCACTCCACCAACTCGTACCCGGGCTCGCAGCGGCCCAACAGCAACCACTCGCTGAGCTCCAACCTGTTGACTAACATCTCCGCCGCGGGGTTGCGCATGCAGCTGATGATCCCGATCGAGTTGAACGAGAAGTACTGCTTCGTCGACTGCCTGTCGCTCTCCGTCGGGCTGTGGCAGCGCATCAAGAGCGGCAGCCACGACCAGGCCGCACTCGAGAGCTCGCTCATCAACTTGTCGCCGTTCACCTTGAACAGCGTCATGAGCAACGTCGACTTGATGGTCATCTTGTCCCGCAAGAACTTGGAGGTCAACTACTTCTTCTCCGCCATCACCAACAACTCCAAAATCCTCTTCCGCATCTTCTACCCCATCGCATCCGTGGTCTCCTGCTCCCTCGTCGACAACAACATCAACAAGGACAACAACGAGTTGCGCCTCAACCTCTCGCGCAAGCCGAAGTTCTCCGTCTACTTCTTCAACGGCGTCAACTCAAACTTGAACCAGTGGTCCATCTGCGACGACTTCTCTGAGGGCCAGCAGGTCAGCTCTGCGTACTACGCGCCGGGCGGCACGTCCACGCCCCATGTGCTCGTGGGCGTGAAAAATTCCCTTCAATTCTTGAACTCCTTCATCATGGAGCATAATCACATCCAGCACCAGCAGGCGTACAACGTCGTCGCAGGCTCGAACTTCCAGGGCACAGACACGCCGAACTCCGACTACCACTCCATGGTGTCGCACGGTGAGATCTCGGGCTCACCACAAGTAAACTTGGAACAGGAGAATAACGGCAATTTCCAGATCAAGCCAGAGTGGGACGACACCCCGCGCAGCGACCTAGACTACAGGCTTAAGGTCATCTCGCCCGTGGCAAACTACGAGGACCACTCGCCGGCGTCCACTGGAAGCCACCATTTTGATCACAACAACACATCCAACTTCCACAGCAGCAAGCCCTTGGGCGTTGCGGGCGTCAATGAGCTCGAAGAGCCCAACAAGAAGCCCGAGGAGTTCCACGACATGTTCAGCACGGACACGCCGGACTTCTCAAGCACGGTGCAGACCCCCAGCGCCAACCTCATTGGGGCACACGAAGCTCACCAGGACGACAACAACCTAATCAACAGCCCGTCCACCAACATCCACTCGTTTGCCAACACGCAAGCTTCAGACAAGGCGACTCCGTCTCGTTCGGAGCCGGCGCCTCGGCACGCTGACGACAGAAAACGCGACTTTGGCAACACCTACACCAACGAGCTTGACGAGCATGTCTACAACGACGCACCTGCGGAGCAGCAGTATGGTTTTGAGATGCAGGCGAACAACCCGGAGTTCCAGGCTAATGATCTCATTGTGAACAGCCCGGCAATGTCGAACGGCGAGCCCACGCCGTCCACCACCGTCTGTGCCCAGGTTGATAACTTCATAGACTACAACGGTCACTACTGAGTTGTTGGTGACAGGCGTACGAGGCGATTTCTCATTTATGCATTCTTTACTTCAATAGTTTAAACACCTCCAACATTAGTGTCACGTGACGCCGTGTCTCACCAGAGTGCACATTTCGGTGTAGCACACTCAAACCACCGCCCATGATCTCCCGGGCGTGTGTGAGGAGCATGCTGGTGGCGGCGAGGCCGTCACTCCAGACAATACTCCCGAAAAAGAAAACAATGAACCGCCTCCTCTTCGATAGCGACAGCAGGCTAGCGTATCGCAAGGTGATGCCCATTCTCACCAGTGTCTACGAAAATCTCGACACGCCCCAGGAAATCCGGTTGCCCAACTACACCGTTCATGGCGACCTCATGATGCTCCGCTCGATCTTGCACACGATCCGGAGCGGCACCAACTCCATCAACAAGAACTTGGTGGACCTCGAAAACGAGTTGGTGGAGCAGGCGGCGGAGATGGGCAACAACGACGCCATCGCCATGCTCGCGTTCGAGGCCCTAGCCCTGCCGCAGACGCTGGCCGCGGACTATAAGTACGCCAACGAGCTTGTGCGGCAGCTCACCGATGCGAAGCACCCGTTGGTGTTCAAGTTGGCAGGCGATTTCGCATTCTCGAAGAAGTACCATTCGCAGGCGGCGCAGTACTGGCACCAGTTCTTGGAGCTCGAGAACGACACCATCATGGCTAGCCACGTCCACAGCAACTTGGGCGTGTACTATTACCATTACTTGAAGCCGCGGCCTGACTTGACCACGGCCAAGGCACACTTGGAGAAGGCCGTGCGCTTTGGCGAGTTGGACACCCACATAGTGAAGGCACACTACTACTTGGGCCAGCTCTACTCCATCACAGACCCCGTGCTTCTGCGCTACCACTTGGAGATCAGTGCGTCGCGCGGGCTCCAGGAGAGCTTCCCCTCGTTGGGGTTCATGGAGCTCAACGTGTTCAACAACGTGCCGAAAGCGTTGGAGTGGTTCAAGTTGGGCGTGGAGGCCAACAGCGACGTGTCGTGCTTGATTGGCCAGTTCGACGCACACGTCCGTGCGGCGAACAACACCAACGCCATCAACGTGCTTGCCAACTTGCAAGGGCTCAAGGAGAAGCTCGACCGCGTCGTTGCGAAAGGCTTGAAAAACGTCCCTGAGGCGTACGTGGAGTTGGCCCGGAGCAACCACGTGTTGCTCAGCACCTTCTTCGAGACTAGAAAGGACGCCATACGCGCCCTCCTGTAAATATTGCATCATCGTCATCATCCATCCTGCGAGAGGTTGAGTTCCGACGTGTACCTCTGCTTGAGCGTAACCGGTTGCGTGTCGACCGTCTCTCTTTTTAGGTTCTGCGGGTCGAGCTCGCCCACAGCGTCGCCCTCGGTCAACCAGAAGTGGCTGCACGTCTGCGCAATGTCAAACCGCTGGTGCGGGTCCACCACGAGCAAGCTGCTGATCAAGTCCAACGCGTTGTCGCTGATGTCGTCCCAGTACGGCGAGTAGAAGGCGTACTTGCCCTGGATGATCTGGTCCCGCATGCTGGGAGGGCCCAACTCGTCGCTGAACGGAGGGAACCCGCATAGGCACACGTACAACAACACGCCCGCCAGCCAGATGTCCACTTTAGTCGAGTAGTTGCGGTTGTTTGTCAAGACTTCTGGAGCCACGTACGCGGGCGTGCCGCAGAGCGTGTTGGTGAACTTGAGCTCGCCGATAAACTTGGCCAAACCAAAGTCGGCGATCTTGACGCGCACGTCGAGCTCGCCCTCGTCCCAGGGCCCCGTCTGTTTCTGGTCGGCCGCCGTTCTGGGCGTGATGTCCAACAAGATGTTCTCGGGCTTAATGTCTCGGTGGATAATGTTCTTCTTGTGCAAGTAGTGCAAGCCCGACAAGAGCTGGTTGAACATGGCCCGCGTCTCGTCCTGCCTGAGCTTCAGCTTGTTGATGATCCGCTGGAAGAGCTCGCCGCTGTTGACCTTCTCCAATACCAAGTACGTCGTCGACGAGAACTCGTTGATGGGCTCCACGTAGTGCGAGATGAACTTGACGATGTTCGGGTGGTTGATCGACAAGAGGAGGTTCATCTCCTGGCGAAACTTGGCCTCCTCTTCGCTGCTGGCCTGGCCCGCGGTCTTGATCGGGTGGAAGATCTTCACCGCCACCACGTCGCCCGAGGTGCGGTCACGCGCCTCCTTGACAATCGCATAGTGGCCCGTCCCGAGCTGGTTCATGAGGATGTAGTCGTCGAAAAACGACCGCACTGCGTTTTCCTGTTCGTCCACGAGGTAGCGGAAGATGAACGTGCCGCTTTTGGCAAACGAGATCTTGTCGCCCGAGCGGAGAAGCGCGGTGGACCCGCGCCCTAACGTCTCGCCGTTCACGGCTGTCCCGTTGGAACTCATGTCGGTCAACAAGAGGTACTCGTTTCTGTTGTTGCTGGAAAGCGAAAACTGGCAATGCTTCAGGGAAATGTCTGCGCCGCCGAGGCGAATGTCGCAGCTGCTGCTGCGTCCAACAACGACGCCTGCTGGTTTTCTGGGGACTAGAATATGGGGAATGGAGTCCTTCACGCTAAACAACTTGGCAATGGACTGGTACTTGTGAAGCGGCCGCTTCTGGAGCGTCTGCGACGTGGGTAGTTGCTGCGGTTAGAATTAGCTATGGTGTTTGTGTGTGTACGTACTCTTTTTCTCGTGAGCGACATGACGCGTCTGATCTGTTGATGTGCGATAGAGATGTAGTACCATTTCGCACCCACAGACCAGACGCACACCAACGCTCAGAACAATAACTTCAAAACACCTTATCAACTCCAAAAACTTGTAGCAAATATTTACCTAGTTCACTGGCCGCACAATGGCCCTAATTCCCATCTCAATTGATCTTATCATACAATGCGGAACAACAAATCAAGACAGTTGCTGTCCGTGAGGCAGTCCAAGTGGCTGTCGAACTGGCTGCGGATGCCATCGGCGTTGTCAAACTGCTTCTTCAACACCTTGGCGCCCGCCGCGTCGAAGTAACTCATCATCTCGATCGACTGGAGCACCTTGTTGTAGCTTTTGTTGCTGTGGTTGGAGTATTTCCGGTCGGCCTCGAGCAAGAGCAGCTGCTCCATTTGCGAGCTCAAGAAGTCCACGTCCGTGCGGAGCTGGTCCACGCCGTTCTTGTTGAACTGGTTGTTGGTGATGACGTACTCGCGTAGGATGTTGGCGAGCGAGTCGCACACCTTGCTCGAGACCAAGAAGTAGTCCACCTCCGGAAGCGTTCTCTTCAAGTAAAACATGTATGCGGGGATGCTGGCTACCACGTTGGCGAGCTGCGGCGAGACCTGGTTCTTGTGGTCGGCGTCGGCGATGTTCCACTGGCTGGTGTTCACGTACTCCTTCAACGCCGAGCGCACCTCCTTTCGGAAGAAGTCCTCGTACTTGTTGATCACTTTCAGGAGGAGCGCCTTGTACTGCTTCTCTGAGGCTTCGAAGACGGAGTTTTCCTCCTTGTCCGGATTTTCCGTGCGGTAGTAGTCCCAGAGCTGGATGAAGACAAGCAGCTCGGACCACTCCTCCATGCGCATCAACACAAACTTCAACAGGCAGTACAAGCCGGTGAGCACCTCGAGGCCCTTGAGCCCATTGGTGACGATGGTCTGGGTGGTGGTGTCGGCGGCTTTGACGCCGGGGAGAAAGTTGGAGATCAACTTCAGGCTGAGCGACTCGTTGAAGTGGGCGAACTGCTGCTGCAAGTGGTCCAAGTACTCGGCGAGGAAGGTCAACTGGATCATGGACACGTACTTCCACTGGTACTTGAGGATGCTGATGGTTTTGAAGTGGGTGGTGAGGTTGTCGAAGAGCTTGACCAAGCCGTATGCGGAGTAGCTGGGCTTGAGCACCTGCTGCGGGCTGTCCGAGCTGGCGTTGAAGTCGTAGTCGATCTCGAACGCGTTGGCGGGCCCGACGATCTCGGTGCCAAAGCGCTTTTTCGCGAGACGGAGCTCGAGACTGAGCCAGTTGTTGACCGCCGCGCTCTCGTCGTCGCCCACGAGCATGATGTCGCCAATGAGCCCCATCCACTTGCGCGTGGGCGACAGCGCGAGGTCCGCGATGTACGGGTTGTACTTGTAGGCGGTGCGGAGGCGCTGGTCAAACGCGGCGGTCTCGAAGATCAAGTGCGAGAGCAACTTGCCGTTGAGGTCGAGCGCGGTGACGTCGTCGTGGCTCTGCTCGATGCGCGTGTTGATGGTGTCGACCATGCGGAGAAGCTTTTCGCGGAGCGGCACCAACACGGCGGAGATGGTCTCGAACACGCCGATCTTGCTGTGCGCGTGGAAGCTGGCGTCGATGACGAGCTCCAACGCGGGCAAGTTCTCCGCGAGGAACTTCTCCACGAAGCCGAGCGCCCACTCGGGCCGCGAGATCTTGTTGGTGGCGCTGGCCTGGCCAAAGTGGTAGGCGAAGCGCACGGTGTACGGCTGGAGCAACACCTGGAGCGCCCACCACACGTCCGGGTACTCGGGCACGCGGCACACCGCCTGGAGCGCCACCAACGCGTCGAACGTCGCGGCGATCTGCTTGAGCTTGTCCGCGGGGATCAGCACCTTTTCCTTGGGCGAGAGCCACTTGATGTCCTGGAGCAGCTGCGCCAACTGCGCCGAAAGCAGTGCCCGCCGGGCCTCGGTCACCGCGTAGAGCCTGGCCCGCAACGCGGCGCGTGCGTCGTCGTCCGCAATGGCGTCCGCTTCCCGCACCCACTCCTGAAGCGCCAGCACGGGGGTGTCTGCGGCCACGGCGTTGAGTTTGGCCTCGAGTTGCGCAGCGTCGTGGTAGACCTCGCTGTCGCGCTGCAACTGCGCCCGCTGCACAAGCAACGCTTTTAGCTGGGCGAGCACGCGGATGCTGCCGTGGCGCGCCATCGCCGCGTCGGCCTCGGCGGGCGTGGCCACGCTGTTGATGGTCTCGAGCAACGGTGCGATGTTGGCGGTGTCGGACTGGGCCAGCGGGTCGTTCTTGGCCTGCACGGCCCGGGTGACCTGGAGCTTCTGGTCGCTCACGGCGTTGATGACGGCGTCGATGTCGTCGAGGTCGCGCACGGAGACGAAGTTGGCGTTGAGCGTGTCCATCTGTAGTTGTATCTGATGGGCAATTGCGGTGGGTCAGCGAATTGGGAGGGCGGGGATTGGTGGGTGGGAGATTAGTGATCTGGGGTGGTCGGTGTGGTTGGTGTGGTTGGTCGGTGAGGTTGGTGATCTGGTTGGTGTGGTTGGTCTGGTGCGATTGGTGATCTGGTACGGTGATAGAGTGTTCGCAGCCAGACATCATGGCGCTACGAGCGAATGTAGAAACAGTCGAAGTTGAAGCATAAGACCGAGTAAGGGAAGAATGAATTTGGGAAGAGTGAACATGGCAAGAGTGAACATGGGAAGCTTGAGGTCAAAGCATGGGGTACGGCACTGCGAGGTCAATGGTCCCATCTACTTGCTCCTCCATCTACAGCACTCGATCACTATACAACGAGCGTCGTGCTCTCATAGAAAAGCCGAACATCGAGTGCTTCCCTCAACTTGTGTAGGCAAGTTTCTGCACTTGGCTAGTCTGCTTCTCGCTTCAGCACTCACTGACCTCACTGCACTACATCCCACCCAGCCACCGACTCGTAAGAGCCAAGCCTATTCTCTATTATACTTCACCCAATCCCTTCCGTTGCACTTGCCGCTACCAATCTCCAACCTGTGTTGCCAACCTTCTGCGCTGTCTGCGGAACTTCCGCTTGCTTAGGCATCCCACCAACACCAACACCAACACAACAACGCCACAACAGCGACAACGACACAACAGCGACGACAACGATACTGGATGTGCTACGTCACCACCAACTGTCACACCAACGTCATTTTTCCCAGTAGTCCTCGTAGGCTCCTCGACATATAGTGGGCGTGCACACGCGCATTTCTCCAACAACTTCTTCACCAATGCAAGCTCCCGTCGTGTACCTCAACGCGTCGACCGAGCGGCAGAGCGGGCGCCAGGCGCAGGTGCTGAACATCACCGCGGCAAAGGCCGTGGCGGACATCATCCGCACGTGCCTCGGCCCCAAGGCCATGCTCAAGATGTTGCTTGACCCGATGGGGGGCATCACCTTGACCAACGACGGGCACGCGATCTTGCGCGAGATCGACGTGTCGCACCCGGCGGCGAAGGCGATGATCGAGCTAAGTCGCACGCAGGACGAGGAGGTTGGCGACGGCACCACCACGGTGATCATCTTGGCGGGGGAGATTTTGGCGCAAACGTTCCCGTACATCGAGAAGAACTTGCACCCCGTGGTGATCATCCAGGCGCTCAAGCGCGCGTTGGCGGACGCGTTGGAGGTGATCCACGAGGTGTCGCAGCCCGTGGACATCGACAGCGACGCGGCGATGGTCAAGATCATCCGCCTGTCGATCGGCACCAAGTACATCAACAAGTGGCTGGAGAAGATGTGCGAGTTGGCGCTCAAGGCCGTGCGCACGGTCACGGTCGACGTGGGCGGCCACAAGGAGATCGACATCAAGCGCTACGCGCGCATCGAGAAGATCCCCGGCGGCGAGGTCACCGACCTGGCGGTGTTGGACGGCATCTTGTTGAACAAGGACGTGACGCACCCGAAGATGAAGCGCCACATCGAGAACCCGCGCGTGGTGTTGTTGGACTGCCCGTTGGAGTACAAGAAGGGCGAGCTGCAGACCAACATCGAGATCTCCAAGGAGGACGACTGGAACCGCATCCTCCAGATCGAGGAGGAGCAGGTGCGCGCGCTCTGCGAGCAGCTCCTCGAGTTCAAGCCCGACGTGGTCATCACCGAGAAGGGCGTCTCCGACTTGGCCCAGCACTACTTGCTCAAGGGCGGCGTCACCGCGTTGCGCCGCGTCAAAAAGTCCGACAACAACAGGATCGCCCGCGCTACGGGCGCCGTCATCGTCAACCGCGTCGAGGACTTGAAGGAGTCCGACGTCGGCACCCGCTGCGGCCTCTTCAAGGTCGAGCTCATTGGCGACGAGTACTACACCTACCTCACCGAGTGCCGCGACCCGCAGGCGTGCACCGTCTTGTTGCGCGGCGCCTCCAAGGACATCTTGAACGAGATCGAGCGCAACTTGCACGACGCGATGGCCGTCGCGCGCAACGTCATGTTCGAGCCCTCGTTGAGTCCCGGCGGCGGCGCCACCGAGATGGCCGTGAGCGTGCGTCTCTCGGAGAAGGCCAAGACCATCGAGGGCGTGGCGCAGTGGCCGTACCAGGCGGTGGCCGACGCGTTCGAGGTGATTCCGAGAACGTTGGTGCAGAACTGCGGCGGCAAGCCCATCCGCGTCTTGTCCGAGTTGAGGGCGAAACAGGCTGAGGGCCACTACACGTACGGCATCGACGGCGACACGGGCAAGATCGTGAACATGGACGACTACGGCATCTGGGAGCCCGAGGTGATCAAGCAGCAGCTGATCAAGACGGCCATCGACAGCGCGTGCCTCTTGTTGCGCGTGGACGACATTGTCAGCGGCGTGCGCCAGGGTTGATTTCTGTACATACGATCAACACGAGACACTGCGCCAGCAGTGTCCGAGTAGTGACTTGAGCCACTAACGAAGACTGCGCCAGCAGTCTGAGCTAAGTGAGTAAGCCAAGCCCGCTGCGGTAGACTGGCCCGTACACTGTGCAGATTGAACACATGGGCACTGGAGAATCGAATATTGAAAATAAGAGTAAATATAATCTAGTGTATCTTATATAATCTAGTGTATCTTCATGTATCCAGGATACAGAATACGTACGCTGGCGTGATTCCACGATACATCGCCAGGATCGCACTTTCGCAACAATTGCGTGCTACGGTTTGAGCACTGAGGTCGCTACGGAATGTGCCCAATCCCAAATCATAGAAACGAGACTCCAGTCTCAATTACTAACTCTCTAGCATGGCACGATTAGTGTCGGAGAGGTAACCATCCCACCTAGATCTCATGCATCACCTTCTCACTAACACCGTCCTACACAGAGTTCGCATACACCCTAAGCCCACCACGTATACCTCACCGAGCAGCAGCCACCCGGCCCCGGCCAAAGCGCCCGTAGCACGTATCTGGCCCCTTGGAACAGCCACCTCGTCCGGCGCTGCGCCGGTCCCACGGCGGGACCGTGGAGGGGCCGCTCACGTGCATGTTTACTCTTGACCCGAATCCGGAAGGAACCTTCAAGGCACACCCAGCCGCACAGCGAAGCTCTTGCTCCATCTCCACCACCAGCCATGTCCACACCAGCGGTGCCCTTCTTGGCCAGGACCAAGGTCTCGTGGACCGGCGAACAACAGGGCGACTTGGGATTTCTCGAGAACGAGGTTGTGCGCGTGTTCCACCTCGTGGACGACCTCTGGTGGCAGGGCAGCTTGGTGAGAAACGGCGCCGAGGGCATCTTCCCCAAGGACTTTGTCGAGCCCGTGCCGCTGTCGGCGCCGACGTCCGCGCAGCCGACGCCCACCAAGCCCAAGTGGAGCCAGACCACGCCCACCAAGCCGAAATGGCAGACGACGCCCACCAAGGCCAAGCTGCCGCAGCACCAGCTGCCGTACCAGCACAAGCTGCCCGTGCTGAAGCTGGCGCCCGCGTTGCACGACACGCCGCTCGACGAGGAGCCCCGAATGCGCCTGCTGCTCTACAGCCAGCACGTGTTGAGCCTGGGGCTCAGCAAGGCCCGCACGCTGGACAGCTTGCTCGAGCAGAAGCGCCTCAGCCAGGTGTGCTCGCCCGACCTGTCGCCCGTGCGCATGGAGCCGCCGGCGCGCCGCGGCGACGACTTCTACCTGTCGCTCACCCAGAAGAAGCAGGAGCTCGAGGTGCAGTTGCACCACTTGCGCCAGTTGGAGCGCTCGCACATGCTGAAGCACGAGCTGGGCGACTCGCTGATGGTCAGCGAGGACCTCTTGCTGTCCAAGCGCAACTTTGTCTCGCGCGACGACTTGGGCGCCAAGTTGGACCACGACGACCACGACGACTTGGCCCCGCCCCCGCCGCCGCCCAAGCACAAGAGCATCCCCTTTGATGCCGACGACTTCCGCGGGTCCGCCGCGCTGCGCGACGAGCGCCAGCAGTACCACGAGGAGCTCAAGGCGTCGTTGAAGTCGCTCCAGAGCGACGTGCTCAACCTCAGCGAGCTCAGCGCCACCAGCGCGGGCTCCTTCATGCGCCACAAGTACGAGCGCGACCTTCACGGCTACCAGAAGGACCTCGCGGACAGCGTCGGCAAGCTCAAGGTCGACGACGAGGACGTCATGTCCACGCTCTTCAAGGACAAGAAGTCCCGCCACCCCAAGATCTTCAAGATGTTGATGAAGAAGAAGCCCGAGAACTTGATGGAGCAGCGCCTCCAGCAGGAGGACGACGACTGGCAGAAGGTCAAGGGCGACTTGAACAGGATGAACACCTTGTCCCTGCTGGACCGCCAGGAGCGCACCCGCCGCGCCGCCCGCGGCGAGCCCAACTTCATCGTCAAGCCCTTGGAGTACATGTCCGACATCAACACCAGCGAGACCTTCGGCCCCGACGACTCCGCCGCAAACGACGTGGACATGAACGTCAACGTGCGCAAGGTGGCCGAGTTCCTGGAGAAGTACCACCACGCCAGCGACTTCAACGACCTCATCTCCGACATCAGCGTCAAGTTCGGCACCTGGCGCCCCAACGAGATCCGCGCCGTGTTGATGCACTTGTGCAAGTTCCGCATCATCGAGGAACCCGACCGCATCCTGCAAACCAAGCCCAGGCTCCACGAGGTCATGGCCCGCGGCGAGGCCACCATCTTCCAGCTCAACTACCTCTTCAAGAAGTTGCTCGAGGCCTTGCGCATCCCGTCCGAGGTGGTGTTGGGCTTCTGGAAGAAACCCAACGAGTTCTACCACTCCGACCAGTTGCTGGTCAACCACTGCTGGCTCTCCGTCATGGTCGAGACCGACGCCCGCGGCAACGGCTGCTTCCGCATGATCGACCTCTTGTGCTTCAAGAACGGCGCGCTCTGCAACCTCCAGGGCTTCAACGAGTTCTACTTCTTGGCCCCGCCCACCGACATTGTCTCCACGCACATCCCCTCGGTCATTGAGTTGCAGCACGTGTGTCCGCCCGTGGACATGAACGTGGCGTTCCACTTGCCGCGCACGTACTCGAGCTTCGCCAAGAACGGGCTCGAGTTCATCAACTTCAACAACGCCTTGACCAGGATCAACGACTTGGAGTTCTTCGAGGCCGACCTCGTGGTGCCGCCCTCCGTGGAGCTCTTCACCTTGATTAAGACGCTGCGCATCACGTCGTACGACTACACGCTCTGCCAGATCTACTGGAAGGGCTCCACGCGAGTGGCCAAGATCAAGGCGATCTTGCCCGAGAAAGAGCTGATCGGCGTGTTGCAGATCTTTGCCGGGCCCAAGGGCTTGCAGACCCACTTTGACAACATCCACGAGCTCGCGTGCGTCGTCCCGTTGTACCACAGCGGGCAAAACCGCCCGTGCAAGTTTGTTCCGCGGTACCCAACCATCCAGAGTCTGAACAACGACTTGTACATCAAGCATCCACAGTTAAGCACCATCAGCGTGAAAAATGCATACAACTTCGAGGTCGAGGCGCACCCCTCGATGGGTTTGAACAGCGGTTCGGGCATCATGAACCAGGACTTCAAGCTCGTGGTGGAGTCGCCGTCTGGAAAATACACCAAGCTTGTCAAGGACGAGCCCCACAAGCCCTTCGGCACCTATCGCGCCAACATCTTCTGCCAGGAGCAAGGCCTCTACCGGGGCTTGGTCATTGGCGACAGCGGGAACAGCTGGTATGTGTTTGCGCAGTGGGAGTGTGGTGGGCCGAACGCATCCTAATTGATTGATTTACTGTTACTAGCATAGCCCCGGCAATAAAATAATACGAACACCGCGTAGCAGCCACTTGCTGATGATACGCAGCCCGACACTTTATTGTGCTTCTTGATGTAGTGCAGGTTGCAGAGCTGCGCAGTTGCAACTACTACTCATGACACTGGCGCCGCTACAAACATACTCCAAAGACAGGAAGGTCGGAGAGGGCACGTACGCCGTGGTGTACGTGGGCAAGCAGATCCAGACGAAACGGCAGATCGCCATCAAGGAGATCAAAACGGGCCTTTTCAAAGACGGCCTAGACATGTCTGCCATCCGCGAGGTCAAGTACTTGCAGGAGCTCCGACACCCGAACGTGATCGAGCTCATCGACGTGTTCATGTCGCAGGACAACAACTTGAACTTGGTGTTGGAGTTCTTGCCCTGCGACTTGGAGGTGCTCATCAAGGACCAGCTGGTGGTGTTCAAGTCCGCCGACATCAAGCTGTGGTTGCTCATGACGCTCCGCGGGCTCCACCACTGCCACCGCAACTTCATCTTGCACCGCGATTTGAAGCCCAACAACTTGCTCTTGGCGCCCGACGGACAGTTGAAGATTGCCGATTTCGGTTTGGCCCGGGCCTTCGGCAACGCCAACGAGGACTTCACCGCCAAGGTCGTCACGCGCTGGTACAGGGCGCCCGAGTTGCTCTTTGGCGCCCGCCACTACACCGGCGCGGTGGACATGTGGGCCGTCGGCATCATCTTTGCTGAGCTCATGTTGCGCACGCCGTACTTGCCGGGCAAGGACGACATGGACCAGTTGGACGTGACGTTCAAGGCGCTCGGCACGCCGACGGAGCAGATCTGGCCCAACGTGTCCAACTTGCCCATGTACAACGCGTTGCGCGTGTACCCACCTCCACTGAGACAGGAGCTCCGAAACAGGTTCAGCGCTGCGACGGAAAAGGCGTTGGACTTGATGATCCTGATGACGCAGCTCGACCCGGCACGCCGGTTCGACACCACGCAGGCGTTGTTGCACGACTACTTCACCGAGCTGCCGTTGGCCACGGCGCCGGAAGAATTGCCTACTAAGAGCGAGCAGCCCGACGAGAAGCGGAGAAAGGTTGCGTAATTACGATAAGGGACGACATCACTGGATCGAAGTAGATAAGTAGGTATGCCCGGTATTTGAGCTGGTTCCGTTCTACACTCAGAATCATGAACCAGTATTCGTGATGGTTTACTCGGTATTAGATTCTCTAGCGAATGCCTAGTGTATTCCTGGTGTCTAGTACTAGTGCTTTAGTTCTGGTTCTGATTCTTGTTCTACTTCTAGTTCTAGCTCTATTTCTGTGTCCAGTTTTATCTTCGTGTTCTGGAGTGCTCTGTATCATTTATGGTACATGTCTCTGACATACTCCGCGATCGCCGGCGACGAGGTCAAGCCCGGACTCTCGATCCCGACCAAGTTGACAAATCCCTTGAACCCCTCCTCTTCCTTCACGTAGAAATCAGCAAACCGCTTTTTGTTCTCGGCCTGCGACAAGAGTTTCGGTCTCATGCCCGAGTACGACGACTGGAGATCCTCGAGTTTGATGCTGGGAAAGTATGACGCTATCGCTGCAAGTGCCCCCTCCATGTTCTTCTCCACCACGTCGTAGTTGAGGTCGCTGGCGTTCTGGACACTTTCGTCGACCCACTCCAAATCGGGCCCAAACCGCAACTGGCCACCGAGGTCAAAGGTCAAATGCGTTCCTAGCCCCGAAGCGTTGGCCTGTGGGCACGGGTAAATGAGCTTCGTGGTGATTTTCGCTGTTGGAACGGGCACTTCTGGTGCGTAAGAATAGTAGTTTCCCTTGGCAAAGTAGCTCTTGAACTGTCTCTCTGCGGGAAGAAGCATGTTGGCGATCTTCTGCGCGTGCAACCCGGCCGAGTTGACGATGTTTTCCGCAGTAATGGCAAACTCCTCGCCAGATCCCATCTCCGTGCATTGCACGGTGTACTCCGGGATTTCTCCATTATACTCGATCCCGTCAACACGCGTGTTGATAGCAACCGTCCCCTCTGCGTTTTCGAATGCCGCCTGGAAGTAGAGCGTCAAGTCGTGGGCGGAAATGATGCCTGTAGTGGGTGACTCAAGTGCCCCGCACTCTGCCCGAATCATTGGGTGGATCAGCTTGGCCCTTTCCGAGGAGACAAACGAAACGGGCACGTCCAACGCCTCGGCATTCTTCTGCAACTTATCCAAGTACTCTAACTCGCTCTGGTCTTGGGCCACCACCCATTTCCCGCATTTGCTATACGGCACCTGGGCCGGATCGATGTTGTTGTAGATCCAATTCTTTCCGTCCACGCAGAACCTGGCTTTGAGCGAGTCCGGGGGGTAGTAGAGCCCTGCGTGGATCACTTCGGAGTTCCTGCTGGTTGTTTCCATGCCGAGCATTTCATGCTGCTCCACCAACGCGACGGAAAATCCATCGACTTTTTGCAATTCCGCTGCAATGGCAACACCAACAACGCCTCCGCCGATGACCACGTGCGAGAAGTCCGCGCTGCGGACAATGGCCTGGGAGAAGTGTCGAGAAAAGCGTAGCATGTAGACACTATGGAGACACTATGTAGGACGATTAGCGCATCACCAGGCCAAAAGTGGAGGCATTTGCGAGAAACATCGAGGAGGCGAAAATGTGTTCCTTGGGCGTTCTTAGATGGTAATAGTCTCTACTTCAATGGAAAGAACTTATTTCCGATTGGTAGGGGATAGTGGATATAAGTCGTGTGCTCATCCTGTGCACTTTTCAACCGACAGAAGCGTCCAGCATGTGCCACTGCAAAGGACCAGCACAGCCACGGACCTAACATCGATATAAGCGTGATCCTGAGGCACAACTCAGGGAAACACGGAAGCGTCTGACTAATGGAGACGAGTTCCGGAGATAATCCGGAGATGGCCCGTTGTGCGGAATTAGACTGCGCGACCCCACACTAACAGAGCTAGCTCCATCGCCAGCACCATCGCCAGCGCACTGGCCCCAACAAACCAGTACAGCATCTATGGTCCAGCATCGATACTGCACGATACCCCGGACACGCTCAGAAGGGTTCAAATTTCGAAAACAGGAGGCGTTTCCGCTGTGGAGTTTTTGCCCGCCGTACATCATGCATCGCCACTGTCGCAGCAGACTATAAAAGGCGCGTAGTTTGCTCCAGCACAAAGCAGCCAACAAAAATGCCTTTAACTTTCAAAGCTGTCCAGTTCAAGAACAAGAACACGCCTCTCGAGGTGAAAACGGTCACGTTGCCGGTGCAGACCCGCAATGGCGAGCTTGTCGTGGGCACCAACGAGCTCTTGGTCAAGGTGCATGCCACCGCACTCAACCCGGTGGACTTGCTCTTGAGAAACGCCATGCTGCCTTTGCTTTTCAGAGGCGACAAGGGTTTTGGCTTTGACTACTGTGGAGACGTTGCGGCCATTGGTGCAGCCGCCGCAGCCAAGTCTGGCTTGTCTGTTGGAGACCGTGTTGCTGGGCTCTACCAGGACGCGCTCGGGCCAGGCACCATTGCCGAGTACATTCTCATCGACCCGTCCAAGCCCACCGGGCTCAACGCCCGCAAAATCCCGGACCACTTTTCCTACCAGCAGGGTGCGGCGTACCCGTTGGTGTTTGGCACTGCGCAGACTCTCTTTGACTTCATCAACAAGGGCAACTCGTACAACAAGATCTTGGTGCTTGGCGCGGGCACCTCTGTGGGCAGATACGTCGTGCAATTGGCCAAGCAGCTGTACCACTCGACCGAGATTGTGGTGACGTGTTCCGGCCGCACGGCTGAAGCCATCGCCGAGTTGGGTGCAACCAAGATCATTGACTACACCAAGCACAAATCCATCTTGAACCCTGTGTTGGAGCTGGTCAAGGAGTCGGGCAAGTTCGACGCCATTTTGGACTGCTGCGGCAACGGCGACTTGTTCCCGGAGATCACCACCATTTTGCAAGACCGCGAGCACCACGGCACCTACAACACCGTCACGGGAGACCACAAGAGCAACTTCCTGGGCTCCATGCTAGGGCTCATGGTGGGCAACTTGTCCTCGGGCTTCCGTGCTTTCCGCTCCAAGATTGGTCTCTTGCCATACTACTACAACTTGTGCTTCGTGAACCCTCTGGGCCCATGGCCCGACAGATGCGCGGAGAACTTGGCCAGCGGAAAGGTTAAGGTGTTTATTGACAGCGAGTACCCTATGGAAGACGTGAAGGGGGCCTGTGACCGGTTGCTGTCGAACAAGGCTGTGGGTAAGGTGATTGTTAACGTTGTCTGAAGGATTGGCCGGTTTGTAATTAATTTGTATCTGGATTCACAATTCGAGAGTGTAGACTTATTTCTTTCTTGTTTCCCATGTGAATACGTGGCTCTCGGCAGTTTCGTAACTGTGGCCTTCACTTTTATGCTTCGTATACATTCGCTTCACAACAAAATTCAACAACAGGTTGTATAGTGTAGTGGTTATCACTTTCGGTTCTGATCCGAACAACCCCGGTTCGAATCCGGGTATGACCTTTTTTGCCGATTCAGACTTCACTTATCTATTCTCAGCCGCGCCGGCAATGTGCACACCCAATAAACCGCCATTCCCTACTCCCACCGCAATGCTCCACCGCCGCCGCAGTGGCAAACTTATAAATATGTGGCATTTTCTCTTTTTTCCGTACAGAACACCAACTACTGTTTTTCGCGGGTCCCAGCCCGCACCGGCGCGCCGTAATTGCGCGCCCTAGAGCGCTCCACACGTGGGACCCTCGCAGGTACGGCACCTAGTGCACCATGGGTTAGGCTCTTAATCTTGCGTCAAACTCGATTCTCGAGACACCTTCTGCCACCATGAAGTTCGGGGAGCACTTGAGAAAGGCGCTCATCAAAAACTACTCGTACTACTACATCTCGTACGATGACTTGAAGCACCAGTTGAAGAAGAACTTGAAGGACAATGACTACGAGTGGAGCGACCAGATGGAGGAGGACTTCCTCGCCGCGTTGGAGCAGGAGTTGGACAAGGTCTACCTGTTCACCAAGGTCAAGAACACCGAGGTGAACCGCCGCATCAAGGACGCCGAGAAGTACGTTTACGAGGTGGTGGAGGCCTCCAACAACCCCAGCCCTTCCACCCCTACCCCGCTGGAGCTGGACTTTGAGGACTTGGAAAACACCTTGTCCGACATCATCGCCGACGTGCACGACTTGGCCAAGTTCACCCGCTTGAACTACACGGGTTTCCAGAAGATCTTGAAGAAGCACGACAAGTCCACGTCCTTCTCGTTGAAGCCCATTTTCCAGGTGCGCTTGAACGCCAAGCCCTTCTACAAGGACAACTACGACAAGTTGATCGTCAAGTTGTCCAAGTTGTACGACTTGGTCCGCACGAGAGGTAACCCCGTCAAGGGTGACTCCTCCGCCGGTGGCTCCCAGCAGAACTTCGTGAGACAAACGACCAAGTACTGGGTCCACCCCGACAACATCACCGAGTTGAAGTTGATCATCTTGAAGCACTTGCCCGTGTTGGTGTTCAACGCCGACAAGGAGTTCGAGCCTGAGGACTCGGCCATCACCTCCATCTACTTCGACAACAAGGAGATGGACTTGTACTACGGCAGATTGAGAAAGGACGAGGGCGCCGAGGCCATCCGTTTGAGATGGTACGGTGGCATGAAGTCCGACCAGATCTTCGTGGAGAGAAAGACCCACAGAGAGGACTGGACGGGTGAGAAGTCCGTCAAGGCCAGATTCGCCTTGAAGGAGAACAAGGTCAACAGCTTCTTGAAGGGTGACTTCACCGCCACCCAGGCATTCGAGAAGGCCAGAAAGGACGGCAAGAAGTCCCCCAAGGAGATTGACAACTTGGAGGCCTTGGCCAAGGAAGTCCAGTATGCCGTGCTCAAGCACAAGTACAGACCTGTGATGAGATCCTTCTACAACAGAACCGCGTTCCAGTTGCCCGGCGATGCCAGAGTGCGTATCTCTTTGGACACGGAGTTGACCATGGTTAGAGAGGACAACTTCGACGGCTACGACAGAACCAACGGCAATTGGAGAAGAATGGATATCGGCGTGGACTACCCATTCAACCAGTTGCCCGAGAAGGACGTGTGCAGATTCCCTTACGCTGTGTTGGAGGTCAAGTTGCAGACTCAGATGGGTCAGGAGCCCCCTGCCTGGGTGAGAGACTTGGTCACGTCGCACCTTGTCGAGGCTGTTCCAAAGTACTCTAAGTTCATCCACGGTGGTGCCACCTTGTTGACCAACAGAGTCAACTTGTTGCCTTTTTGGTACCCACAGATGGACGTGGACATTAGAAAGCCCAAGATCCAGCAGGACTACGGCATTTTGAGACAGCAAAACAAGAGCAAGTCGTCGTCCTCCGGTGGTGAGATGGACGAAGAGGAATTGTTGGAGGAAGAGAACAGGTACTCCTCCGTTCACTTCTCGAACGACATCAACCCATTGGAAGAGGACTTGGACGAGCAATCTCCATTGTTGTTGCCATCGAGCTACGCCTCCAGACGCAGTGACTCTCCAGTGAAAAACTTCCTCCAGCAGCTCTACGGGAAGTTCTTGCATTACTTCAACGACGACCGTACCTTCACCATCAAGCCAGGTACCAACTTCGACTTGAACGCCACTTTTGGCAACAAATTGCCTAAGGGCAGCGTCATTTGTGTGCCCGTGAGAATTGAGCCAAAGGTTTACTTCGCCGCGGAGAGAACTTTCTTGAGTTGGTTGTCCATCGGCATGATTCTTGGCGCTACTGCGTCTGCTTTGCTTAACTACGGAAACAAGTCTGCATTGGTTGCATCCATTGGCTTCTTTGTTTCTGCGTTGTTCACGATGGCATACGCATCGTTCAACTTCATCAGAAGAACTTTGGCTATTAGAGAGAAGAAGGTTACCAAGTACGCAGACACGTTTGGACCAAACATGATCTGCCTCTTGATCGCTGCATCCACCTTCACCACCTTTGCCTTCAAGTTCTTCGAGCACTAGACTCTCCACAACTTCAAAACTACTTCATACAAATGCTAATGATTATCTCAGCTTGACGCGTATGCCATTCTATAAATTATCTTTGATCCTGATCAATTTGTTTTATCCTGTTATCAAGGATCTCGTCCACATCAATGTCTTCTGGCTTTTTCATGCGTTTGCCGATTCTCGACAACAATGTTTCCTTGCGAAGCTTCACTTTCGCTCCACTGGGCAAAATCTCGTATCCGTCAAATTCTGGAAGTTCAAAGTCACTATCATTCACAACAAAGCCTTCGCCGCTAGGTGCAAGCTCCGTCGAACCTGGGTTTGTGCCCGCTCTTTTTCTGTAAATGGCGGATCCAAGGTTCTCATCCTGAACTGCCTCGGTGATCTTGTGTTCTCTCTCCGATCCAAAAATCTTGTGAAGTATCTGCAAGAATCTGGATCTGGTAGTGGATATGTCCCTTGCCAAAAACCATCCCTGCAGCAACTCTTGTAATGCTGCTTGCTCAAACGTTCTTCTCATGTCCATATTCTTCTCGAACATTTGGAAAATCTGTCTGTCGTTTGGAGAGAACATGAACTTGAACACTTTCACAAGTAAGTCAAACAACAACAAAAGCGTGGGAAGGATCAAAACAGTCGCCCACCATGTAATGTCCGCACCGAATTCGGTCAAACCATAATTCGTAAAAAAAATGGTCCTCTGACTGTTCTTGGTGAGAGCCATAATCAACACGTTCCAGAGTCCATAGCCTAAGCATGAGATTAGTGTCGATGCAAAGGCAAGCCATTGTTTGTTGTGCATCTCCAAGAACTGTATCTTCACGTTGATGACAATCACAATAGCCCAGAACACAGCAGTCCCCAAAGGCAAGGATGAGTTGTCTCTCAATGCAGTAAAGCCCCAAACAAAGTACGCTGTAAACGAGACAGCAACACTTTGCAACGATGCAAGTGCCATCCAGTAAAGAAAAACTTTCAAGTTGAAAGCCTGATACAACCGACCCGTCGCGTATAATTCAGGGACTGCCAACAATGTTGCAGGTGAAAGGTCCTTGTCGAACATGCCAATGCAAATGACGGCGAGGGAGGTGAAGAGAGTGTTAAACATGGATAACGACCAACTCTCGTACATGGAGGTTCCTGTGAACAAAGTGTATCTCTGATAGACGCACTGAGTCAAGTAGAACAAGAACTCTTTGTAGAAGGTGCACAAGACGAACTTTGCGGTTCTCACATAGTTGTATCGGCCATTAACCAATAAAAGCTTGAGCAAGAACCGGAATTGAGCGATGGCATAGTCGGCTGAGCGAGCGGCCTGCAAACCTTCCTTACCCGTGATTCCAACACCAATATCAGCGCTTTGAATCATGGCAATATCATTTGCACCATCACCAATCGCAAGAGTCACGTCTCTTTTCCGAATAGCACGTACCGAGTTAATCATCTTCGCCTTCTGAGATGGAGACGCTCTGCAACAAATGGACGAGTCAACCTGAATACAAAGCTGGATGAAGATCGAGAACACCGTGGGATCGTTCTCAATTTCTGCAAGCGTTGCGCCATCGATGACAACCACGCAATGAGCAATTCTGTCTGCTTTGATCTCCTCACTCGCCACCGTGATGCGTTGAGCGATCTTTTCCATACCTTCATCGATTGTCAAGATGACGACTGTAGAGTAGTCCTTGATAAGGCGGCACGAATAGCCAATGTTAATGGCGGTTTCTCTCTTGTCGCCTGTCAACATCCACATCTTGATGCCTGCTCGTCTGAGCTTTTCAATGGCCTCGCTAACTCCCTCCTGCAATTTGTCTTCAATTGCCGACGCACCCAATAAAGTGAGGTTTTTCTCGATCTTTTCACCGGCTTCTTCGACTTTCTTTGATCTGTCCACCAATGCTATCTTTGCCTGGTGATACTCCTCCGCCCATGTCTGGAAGTCGTTGTTGTTCAACCAACTGAATGAGTAAAGAAGCGTTCTCAAACCCTCTGTAGAGAATTCTTCAATGTGTTCCAAGGTCTTTTCAATGAGGAACTCCTCATTCACCAATATCTTGTCGTTAGGAATATATGACTGGCCGCTTTCATATTGCGAGTCCAAACTGTACCGCTTAGCTTGTTGCAAGTGCAAAGACTTTCTGGCTTTTGTTGCAATATCATTGAGTTCGTTCTCCTCCTTGAGCACGTTGCCATCAATAGACTCTAGTCTTCTGGCAAGGTCAACGCTATCCCTGAGCGAGCCGACGGATTTTCTGGACTCAAGGTCATTTGATACTTTACTTTGAAGCACCAAATCGGCCTCCATGACTTTTCTGTCCGCCGAATTGAGGGCAATTTCCCTCGCTTTCTTGAGCGCCATGTCCGCGTTTTTCAAACGCTCCAATATGATGTTGTCCGCACCCTTTGTGAAGATGGCTATTCTCGAATCAGGGAACTTGACTATGACAGACATTCTCTTTCTGACAGAGGTGAACTCAATGACGTCTAGGATTTCATAGACCTCGGTCTTAGGCGCCGCACCGAACCCGTCGGGATACGTCTTGACCTGCAACTGACTATTTTGCTTATCGACGACGATGAAGCCCAAGTCTCTGGCTGCTTGCACCAAGGCTAGTTCATCTGGAGACGCTGCTTGGTACAAGATTTTTGCATCAATGTCGAGGTCGGACAACTCCTCCTCTGAAAATTCGTCCAACGTGTATTTGGAATTGTTGCGGCTAGCGTACTTCTCATCCCGTCTGGGCTGACAAGTGTGGCACAAGGCAATGCTGAGCATGAAAAATGTGGCCTTTTTCGCAAACAAGGTTTGCGGATGCAGTTGAATGTGTTTGAGCAAATGCAAGGATGTGGGTATGGACTGTTCCTTATGCGGTTGTGCTGTAGATTTCCACGTCCCCTGCGAGCGGACCGAGGTGAGCTCCAAACTTTTTCTCACAATCGACGTTGTGCTAGCACGAGGCGAGGTGGTCGTTTTGGAGGTCTGCGCGATATATGAGGGCTCGACCGCCTCGAGTGGAGAAGGGTTTGCCTTTTCCTCTGCAAGAAGGTCCAACTCATGGAGCCAGCTCGATCCACAGACACTGAACTTGCGGAAGATCATTTTGTTGTCGGTCAAAGTGCCCGTTTTGTCGCTAAAGATGTACGACACCTGTCCCAACTCCTCGAGAATGGTGGCCGTTTTCGCATCTGCGGGGGTGTTGGACTCGACATGGTACATGTCGATGTCGAACTGCAAGAACAAGAGCTGCATGACCTTGATGATTTCCATGGTGACGTAAAGGGACAACGGAATCAACGTGTTGTACATGATGACGAAGCCCATGAACGTTGCGGCAACGCCCACGTCCTCGTGGTAGGTGTACCACATCTTGCTCTTCTCGCGGTTGTAGAACAAGCGCTGGGCCATAAGCGAGAACGCCGACAACGAGAGCACGACGAACACCATGAAAATGACAATGTAGTTGATGTTGTCCTGCAATTTCGGCGCCTTTGTGCGTGGGTTTCGGAGGTTGTTCATGCGGATCTTGGACTCCTCGCCGGTGAAGATGACCACGCCCAACGCCGCGCGGGTGTTGCGCAAGATGCTGCCTCTGTAAACGACATTGTCGGGTCCCAACGCGTAGTTGTAACCGTTGAGGGCAAAGTGGCCCTCGAAGTTGTAGAGGTCCGGGTTCGGATCCTCGACGGTCATGAGGGCCCTCAAGTTCTTGAGCGCGGTGACGTTGGTGGCGTTTTTGGCGAGCTCGGGGTGGGCGAACTTGGACTTCAAGTTAGTCTCGCCGTCGAGCGCCATGGTCTCGACAAAGGCCTCGGTGCTGTCGCTGTCCACGGCCAAAAGCACGACGTCGGCGGGGATCCAGTCGTTTTCGTTGATGCGGAGGATGTCCCCCACTTGCACGTCCTTCCAGCGGGTCTGGCACGCCTTCAAGTTGTAGCGGGCCATGAGCAGCCTGTTCAGGAACACGTTGCGGGAGCCGTCGATGTACGACGGCGCGAGCGAGGCCGGCTCGTCGTCGTCGCCCAACGGGATGGTCTCGGTGATGATGGTCTGGATCAGGTGGGTGTCGAGCAGGCCCAAGTCCGCGTCCTCGCACACGACGTGGGTGAGCTTGTTGTTCTCCTCCTTGTCGTGGCCGTGGCGCTTCCAGTCGTCGTAGGCCTCGCGCGCCATGGAGATGGACATGAAGACCATCAACGGGATGATGGTGGTGTAGCGCCCCGTGGTGGACCACGACGGGATGAGCTGCATGATGGCCACCACCATGAAGTAGCAGTTGGCCAACTTGGAGAACTGCGCGCGGAGCTGCTTGGGCAAGAACGTGTACACGGTGTACTTGGACGACGTGATGGTGTTGGCGCAGTACGCCACCGCCGTGCGCTCGTCGATGTACCCGCGCTGCGCGCCGCTGTAGTACTCGTCGCAGAAGTACCGGTTGGCCTGGTCCTTGGCCACGCACACCGGGATCACCCGCCCGTTCTCGGTGCTGTCCAACGCGGTGTTGCCCAAGACCTTGTCCTTGATGCGCTTGAGCGCCGCGCGGAACTCGCCGCGCGTGCGGCGCCGGAGCAGCAAGCGCTGCGCCCGCCGCGTGGCCCGCTCGCCCTCCGAGTTCTGCGACGTGGCGGTGGTGAGCCGCGTGGTGGACCGCGACATGTTCAGGTGCAACACGTTGAAGCTGGGGTACTTCTGCACGGAGAGATACGGGTCCTCGGGCTCCGTGTGCTCGTCCACGGTGATCGTGGGCGGCGGGATCAGCGGCGAGGGTGGTGTTGGCGGTGCCGGCGAAACCGGGTCCAACTCGATCGGCGCCGGCGCAGGCTCGCTGGAAACGGCCATCAGCGACGTGAGCACCTTGCTGAAGAGCTGCAGCCGCAACGAGAGCCCGCGCTTGCGGCGGGTCTGCGGTGTCGACGCCTCGTGGTCGGCCGGGGTGTTGGGGCGGCTCATTGTGCGTGCAGCAGGCGGATTTTGGCGGAACAAAGACGGCTGTGTGTGCGCCGGCGCGGGCTGCCTGGAGGTACGGTGCTCTGTGTGGTGTGCTGGCGGTGGCAGTGCACGGGCACGGGCAGAGAGGGATGATGCGAGACTTGGGCTGAGTCGAGTTGTATGTAGGAGACAGACCGTTCGCGGCGCTATCCATTACGCCCGTGCGGGCTACACTATACAATCCGGGGCTGGCGCAGCGGGCTTACGCGCCAAGCGTCGCGCGCACCTTGCCGAAGCAGTAGTCCTTGTACTCCTTCACGTAGTTCGCGTTGTTGTACTCCACCACGCCGTCGAGCAGCGACACGAGCTCGTTGTTGCCCGCGACAAGCACCATCCCCCGCGGCATCTTGGTGGGGTCCGGCATCGGCTCCACCACCTTGCCGTCCACTATTAACGACACAATGTTGTTGGCCACCTGCCGGCCCATGTAGAGCGCCCACCCGGCGGACTTGATGATGGGCATCTCCACGAGGTCCCCGATCGCGAAGATGTGCGCGTGCTGCTCGTGCGTCTCCGGGTGCGTGAGCTGCGTGTACTCGTTCACGTACACGTTGTTCGCGGGCGTCACGAACGCGCCGAGCTCGCCCTTGAGCATCTCCGTGTTGTTGTGGAACGCCGTGCACCAGTAGTTGAAGTCCGTGGTCACCTTCTCGCCGTTGGTGAACTCCAACTCGCCGCCTGCGTTCTCCTGCTTCACCCGCACCCCGGTCATCACCTTCACGCCGCCCCGCACGAGCGAGTCCTTCACCGCGGCCTTGAACGCCTCGGGGAGCGGCTCCGGCGGGAACTGCTGGTGCGGGTGCACCAACAACACCTCGATCTCGGGGTGCTTGGCCTTGATATCGCCCGCAATCTCGATTCCGACAGCACCCGCGCCCACCACGCCGATCTTCTTGCTCTTCGTGACAATGTCGTTGAAGCTCGCCATCTCCGTCATGTAGCTCTCGTAGTTGTAAGCCGTGGGCGACGTGGGCCAGGTGCGGTTCCGCCCCGTCGCCACCACGGCAAAGTCAAACTCTATTTTGCCCGTGTCCTGGGACTCGTTCAACACGTACTCCGCGCTCTTTATCCCCAACGCGGTCACGCTGCCTTGCACATACGTGATTTCAATGAACTTGTTATTGTCAGGCTGCACAGCCTTGCCCAAGCTCGAGACAACAACCTCGTCGTTGCTGACAATCTGGTCAAACCGCACGTCTTGAAGCTCCTGGTAGGGCAAGTACTGCGTCCGGGCGAACTCCGTGTCCACGATGGCCCTCGGCACACCGATGATGTTGAGGAGCCCTGCCTTGGGCTCCACCAACGTCACCGAAATCTTTTGCTGCTGCTTCTCCCGCAACAAGTTTTTCAACGCGACTAACGCGGAGAGGCCCGCGTACGCGCCTCCGATGATCAAAACATTTGTGGGGAAGTTTGCGGCCGCTCGGGTGATTGGCCGAGCCAACTTGGACGTGCGAGGTAAAAATGCTGACATGTCGCCAGAGTCTGGGGTAAGCATTCCGGGAGAATGGGCCGTATTTATGCTTTGTGGAAGTGAGTGGATGTCTCGTAAATCAGCTCGTTGGAGTTTCTTGTCGCCGGACCGAGCTCGGATGTGCTGTAGGGCAATTATCTATTTCATCGCGACGGCGATGAATGCAGGATTTTTCACTTGAGTCACCAGACCGGAGTTCCTAGAGCATGGCGCACGGACCCTGCCCGCACGACCTGCCCGCACGACCCTGGCATGAGCGCTCCGAACGAATGAACAACGCAACCCGCGCCTTTGTTAGGAGCAAGGGGTTGTGGGGAAGTGTTCTTTCATCTCACATTGTGCTAAAATTCAATAATAGACACTGCATCGCCCCGCTTTTCAATGCGTGGCTGAGTCGTATCCTGCACACAAGTGATCCCGGATGCGCTGCACGCTCGCAACGAAGTCGGACCCCTCTCCGAGTTCGCCGAGCCAGGTTTCAAATCCGTCCCGCAACGCACGTAGCTCCGAAAGTTTCGGATTGCGGTTGGAGCCCTCCGCGTACGGATTGAGGAGCGTGTCGAAAAACGGCGCCCAGAGCTGCTTCTGCGCATGGCTGCCCCATGCTGTAGCCAAGTGAATATTGCCATTCTCCACACGCGTCTGGATACAGTGTCCAAACAACATTAGGTGCGCAACGGCTGCAAGACCATAATAGTCCGGCTCGTATCTCCACGGCGCACCATTACTCATGTGCGGACAATTGTACTCGTCCACTGGCCAGTCGCATTCAAATTGCACGCTGGTAGAATTGGGGAACATGGTCAAGTCAACTGCTTTTTCAAAGTCTATGAGCACCAACGACTTCTCGTACCAGTGCTTGTCCGAGCTGAAGTGTGTGGGGAGTTCACCGTCAAGGTTGAGCTGCAACATCACATTTTCGGGCCTGAGGTTTCCATGGATTATCTCCACGGCATGCATGTCCTCGACAATCTTTAGCAACACGGCGGAGAAGTAGACGCACACTGACTCGGGCATCGTCTGCCGGCGCCTCGTGAAAGACGTCACCAATTCCTGTAGGTTGCCCTGACGAATGTACTCGGAAATGAGGTAGCTTTCGTCCTCGAACTTGTAAAGCTGTTCCGGGACAATGTAGCGCGTGGAGGCCGACTCGGGGAGTCGCTGGTGGATGGCTTTGAGGATGGAGTATTCCCATGCGGAAGCAGGGCTTTTGATCTTGACGACCTTGGCCTTGCCGAGTCTATCCTCCGCCAAGAACACCATTCCGCCTTCGCTCTTTGTCAATGTGGATCTCAAACAAAGCTCTTGTCTGTCCAAGTATAGCATTGAGCGTAGGTCGCCCTTGGGTATGGACTTGGAGTTGAGTTCCATGAGCATCGGGAGCTTCGAGACGCGTTTGCGCGAGGAGTAGTATCCTTCCGTGGGGTCTCTCTCGAGGTGGCCAAGAAGCTCTTCGCGGAGCGTCTGGCTGGTGGGTATAATGGCGTGGTCGATCGTTGGACGCTCGACGAAAGGGGAACTGCCAGCATCGGACTCGTGGTCTGTTGGGGGTGTGCGTGGCGGCTCTTTCGGGAACTCGACTGTTTCGGTGACAAACCCGTCGTAGTTGGTGGACTCCTCTAGGCCCTTGGTGGACTCGTCGTCCAGCTGCAAGTTGTTTGCAGCCTCGGTGAACATGCCGTAGACCTCGTTGGCCGTTTGGCGGGAGTAGAACGTCATGGTGGGAGAGTTGGGCCTCTCCCGCGTGTCCTCGTCCTTGAGTGGTATCGTGAATGTGTGGTTTCCCGTCTCCGGAGACGATCTCTTTTCTGGGGTCTTCTGTGCGGGCTTCAGGAGCCTGTTCGAGAGAGCAAAGATCTCGGCGAAGCAGTACTCCTCGCCTGCGGAAGGGTGCACGAGCTTCATGTTGAAGTTGAGCCGTTCCGTGGGCTTCCCTGGCTGCTTGACTATGGTGACCCACTCTGCGCCCTGCTGCACCACGTCGTAGTCGTTGGCGGCGACAGGGCTGCCGGCAGAGCCGCTGGCCGCGGTGTCGGTGTCGCGAAACACCTCGAACTTCGCCGGAGGCTTGCTCTCGATGCTCTGCTTGATGGTCTCGCCCGCCCACGGTTTTGCGGCGATGAAGTTCTCCTTTGAGCGCAAGACGGGCGCGGCGTCCAGCTGGGTCTGGCCAAACACGGTGTCCTTGAGCGTGGGCGGCGCAGCATCCGCTGCCACGAGCAACTTGGGCCGTTTCGAGGGCTCTGCCACGGCCGACGCGAGCGTGTGCTTGGCCGCTAGTAGGCCGCGCATGTCGGACGGCTGGTGGGCGTGGTGCGCCGTCTGCTGCTGGAAGCGGTGGAAGGTGCGTGCGAGGCGCAGATGCGGTCTCGCCTGGCGCTCGAGGCCGATCCGGAACACCTCGCGGGCATCGGCGTAGTGGCCCTTCGCAGCCAAGTACGCGGCGAACTCCTCGTAGTAGAGCGCCAAGCCGCTGCCGATGTCCTTGCGCGCGAGGTAGACGAAGATGTCGCGCGGCAGGTCGGAGAAGGCGGCGTACTCGAGCCAGACCTTCAAGTACCTGGGGTCGTTCTTGTAGTGGGCGGTGTCGCGGAAGCACAGCGTGCAGCGCTCGAGCAAGCGCAAGAGGCCGCTCTCGGCGGTGGCGCCCTGCGGGTAGTGCGCGTGTGTCCACTCGATGTAGCGCACGTACTCGTGCAACGGGTCGTCGAGCTCGTCGTTGGTGAGGATGAGTTCGAACTCGTCGCGCTGTTTGGCGAGGAGCGGTTTGGACTTGGTCAACGCGGCGCCGATTTTCAGCGCGGCGCGGCCGCCGTGCTGCGGCTGGATGTTTTCTTTGTGCTGCTCGAGCACGCGGGCGTCCATGTTTACGCGATCGAGTAGGTGATGCGCGTCTGCGAAAGAGAGCACAGAAGAGAACAGAGCGAAGAAGAAACAGCAAGAAAACAACAAAACACAAGAAAACAACAAAACACAAGAAAACAACAAAACACAAGAACCGGGAATGAAGGGAGATACAGAATCCGCTGTCGGTCAATGCTGCGATTCTCCAGTCAATTCTCTCTCGGTCTCTGCTGGTACTAGTCTACCTGGGCTGCACAGTGCGCGACATCTACACCTACACCACCAACTCCTCAACACCGATGAACTTTCTAGCGGTGCTTGCGCTCGCCGCGCTCGCGCTCGCCGACTACGCCGAGCGGCTCACCCTACAGCCGCTCCCGCGCAACAAGCTCCTCGCGTCGTTCGACTTTGACTCCGCGCTGCCCAACTTCCCCCTCCAACACGTCAGCGACGCGCCCGACCCGGCGCTCGCCGTGCGCCACTACGGCAAGTTCCCCCGCGCGCTCGAGCCCGTGCTCCACGCCACCAACACGCGCGAGTTGCACTTGCGCTTCACCCAGGGCTGGTGGGACAGCGAGCGGTGGGGCCTGTTGCCCGCCAACGGCAGCGGCACGGGCGGCACGGGCGTGGAGCTCTGGGCCGCGATCGAGGCGCGCGACGTGGCCGAGGCGCGCGCGTCGTGGCTCCGCTTGGCCGAGCTGCTCTCCGGGTTTTTCTGTGCGCTGTTGAACTTCGTCGACGACGCCATCACCACGTTCCCGCAGCACGGCGTGGGCGCCGCGGCGCTGTACGCGGCCAACGCCACCAACAGCTTGTTCTTGTTGCGCGCCGCGCTCCCGGACGAGCCCATCTGCACCGAGAACTTGACCCCGTTCCTCAAGATGCTCCCCACCCGCGGCAAGGCCGGCGTGTCCTCGCTCTTGGACGGCCACAAGCTCTACGACTCCTTGTGGCACTCCATGAGCGTCGACGTGGTCACCGTCTGCGACGAGCTGGGCTGCAGGTTGCGCCTCTCCCAGCACATCCACCAGGTCATCGACGTCATGCGCTCGCTCCGCCGCAGCAACGAGGGCGGCATCCCCAAGCCCGTCCCGGGCGACAAGCTCCGCTGCGACCCGGCCAAGAAGAACGACGCCTGGGTCTGCTTCCCGCTCGCGGACGAGACTGAGCTCTCGTGGGACCTCCAGAGCGTGTTTGGCCGGCCCATCAAGGGCGCAGGCTTCGAGGACGACTCCTCGCTCAGCACCGTCGCCGTGCACGCGCCGTCCTCCCACTGGAACGTCAAGATGCTGCGCAGGTCCGGCGACCACATCGTGTCCCACGACTTGGTGGGCGCCCACACCTTGAAGGCCGCCAACGTCTACAACATCGAGTTCTCCACCACGGACTCGCGCGTGGTCGACCCCGTTAGCCTGCCGCCCGTGTCGGTGGCCCGCTCGTTGACGGGCTACTCCCAGGACAAGGGCGGCATGAGAGTGAGCTTGAAGAACCCCAGCACCGCAGAGCCCGTCACCCTCATCTACTACGAGACCTTGCCGTGGTTCATGCGAGTGTACATGCACACGCTCGACGTCTCGGGCACGGGCACCATCGACTCGCAGTTCTACAAGCCGGCCATCGACCGCAAGCGGCCAGCCCACTTGGAGTTGGCGGTGACCATTCCTCCAGGAGGGGACCTCACGTTCACCTACCAGTTCGACAAGTCCTTGTTGTTGTACGCGGAGTACCCGCCAGATGCGAACCACGGCTTCGCTGTCGCGCCCGCGGTGGTGACGGTGTTGGACGCGTCGGGCGCCACTCTGTACGAGTTGCGCACCACGAGTCTTCTCTTGACCCTTCCCACGCCTGATTTCTCCATGCCTTACAACGTCATCATTTTGACCTGTACCGTGATGGCACTCGCATTCGGCACCATCTTCAACTTGTTGTCGATGAAGGTGGTCACCGAGGAGGAGTTTGAGGAGCAGTCCAAGGACTCCAAGTTGTCGAAGTTGAAGGCGAAGATCCAGTCGTTCAAGAGTAAATTAAAAAAGGCATAGGTACATAAATTCAACTGATCAGCTTAAAAATGAATAGGCATACACATAAATTGAAACTGACTAGCTTAAAATAGATGGACATTATTCATGAAGTGGAGTGATAATTGTAGTTGTGATTGTATGTGCTTATCAACTACACAATTCGCAAAAGCTAAAACCGACACTAAAAATCCAATACCTGTTCAATATGCGTGGAAAGGTGTTCAAGCAACTTTCTTCACTCTCAAAAATCGTTAAACATCGCCAATTCCAAATATCAAGTCCCCAGTACAATTGGGGCCATGAAGTTCGGAAAGGACCAAATTTCTGTAATATGCAGTATTAAATTCTGAATTTGATTGGGATGATCCACGAGTTGTAGATGTTTCAGGGCTAATAATTTAGATAAGCGTTTTGAAAATGTAGCTGCACCTGAAGCACAGCTCACGAACCCAAGATGCACATTGGGGGTCGCTTGACCCAATATGAAGTTTCGTGTTTTGGCGTCTGCGATCTGAAATCTCGCCGAATGCGGATGTAAAATTTTACTTATTGGAGTGAAAGAAAATCTCTAAACTGATGCAGTTTGACTGCCAGCTCATCAAACATTGATGACAATTGTTATCGCCTGAATATGTTAGAGCAGCCCGATTCCAAACACATCAGTTGCCTGGTTAGCTCAATCGGTAGAGCATTTGACTCTTAATCTTCTAAGGTCAATCAAAAGGTTGCGGGTTCGAGCCCCGCATCGGGCTTCTTGACTGCCTGGTTAGCTCAATCGGTAGAGCATTTGACTCTTAATCTCTAAGGTCAATCAAAAGGTTGCGGGTTCGAGCCCCGCATCGGGCTTTCTTTTTCGGCCGGACAGCCACTGGATGTCTACTGTCGTTCACATTTCTTTTTGGTAGCGCAGCACTAGACTTATTGTCGTGATCGGGTTGTAGAGTATTTTGTGAGTTCTACTTGGATATGCTGTCGTGATCGTGTATCTAAAATGGGTCTTCGTATGGGTCCTCCTCGTCGTAGTCGTCGTCCTTCTCGAACTCGTAGACAATGGCTCCGCTGTACTTTCCGAGCTCCGTCTGCGCTTCCATGAAAGGCAACTCAACCTGCTCGCGTGCAAGTTTCTGCTTGGACGACGTGGTCAAGTTGAACGTGGTCAAGTCCTTGAGCATCTCGTCCTCCTCTAGGTCCTCTTTTTCCACTTTGTAGACCTCGTACTGGTGCGCGGAGGTGTCCACGATGTAGTCGTTGGTGAGTGCCTTGCCCAGCTTGCGTCTGCTGACCAAATGGAGCCTGAATTTCGGCAGGTTGTAGCCCAGCACGGCAAGGTGGAACCTGGCCAAGCGTGCGTCGTCGTCGCTGTCGGCCAGCACCGGAGAAATCTCAAACACGCTCTGGGCAATGTAGTGCAAGAGCGTGAGCGCGTCTGGGTAGCCCAGAGAGAGTGGCTGTGGTGCGTTGCTGTGGAAACACGCCACGATGGTCAACGCCGGCAGCGCTAGCAGCGAGACGAACTGGGGTAGCTGCTCTGCTGGGATATAGTTGAGAGAGTCGATGATGAGGAGCCGTTTGCGCGGGCTGGCGGCCGAGGCAGCGAGCAGATCGAGTTCGGCGACTTGCTTGGCGATGCTGGCAAGCAGTGCACCGGCGCAGTCGACGAAGTGGGCGGCGTAGTGTGGCTTGGTGGTGGTTTCGAAGGAAAGGTAGGTGGTGGAGCAGGCCAGCGCGTGGGCGAACTCGGCAAGAAGGTAGGTGGCGGACTGCTGGAGCGAGTCCACGACTAGGACGAACGGCAGCGGCTCTTTGAGCGCGAGGTGGCGGCCAAGTAGCACGAGCGCCAGCTGAGATGCCATGTCTATAGTACAGGTGAGAAGATGTAGGATGCGATAAGGAAGTCGAGATGGTGGGGTAGAACACAGTGGCAAAGAACGTGGTACGGAAAGATGAACGAAGAGATGTATGAAGAGAGGGAGCGAGCGAAGTACGAGAAATGTACGGAGTGGCGAATGGTAGGTGAATGGAGAGGTGAATATGGCATCAGTACTATCTACAGTGCGAACTCATCACCATGTCCAAGAGAAACTTGGTTGCGCCGTACACCGCGCCGGCGCACCTCCTCAAGCCCGAAGCGGAAGAGGAGCCGCAGCACGTGGCGGCAAAGAGCGACTACAACAGCCAGCGGTTCAAGCGACTGGTCAATGTCGCCGAAACAAAGACATATCGCCAGCGGCTAGATGAGGCCAGGAGGCTCCGCGAGCTGCCAGAGACACAGGAGCCAGAGCCGAAACGGCTACGGCAGGACAAGAACGGCGCGGCGAGTGGGAACGGCGCGGCGAGTGAGAACGGCGCCACGGCGAAAGACGAGACGAACGAAACGAAAGACGAGACAGTGAGAGATGCAAAAGATACATCAGCCATCGCAGACAAGTCCGTGAAAGACGTGGCGAAAGACGACGAGGCAAACGGGAACGGGGAGGCAAACGGCGTCGACTTGTACGTCCCGCCCGAGGAGACGGCCCCCACTGTGGCAGCAGATATGCTCCCCGACTACGACGGCATCCCCATGCGCAAGGAAGACGTGACCCACTTTGCGCTTCTCCTACGGGACCATAACAGCCTCGACGCCGACGAGGCGCGTGCGTTCCGCGTGCTGGACCTCGTGTTCCGCGTCAAAAACGGCCAGAAGAACGTCCGCAAGAAGGCCATGCGCAGCGTCACGCTGGCCGCGGCAGAGATCGGCCCTGCGCCGCTCTTTGGCGTCATTCTCCCGCTCATGCTCGAGCCCGCGTTGGACGAGGCCGACCGCCACATCCTCACCAAGCTCTTGGGCCGCCTCCTCTACCGCTTGGACGACACCATCGCGCCCTACACCCAGCAGATCATCACCGCGGTGGCGCCGCTGTTGATCGACGAGGACATGACGCTCCGCTTGGAGTCGCGCGACGTGATCTCGGGCGTCGCGAGAGGCGCCGGTTTCGCCAGCATTGTTGCCAGCTTGCGGCCCGACCTCGACCACGCCGACGAGTACGTGCGCAACCTCACCGCGCGCGTGTTTGCCATCGTGGCCACCACGTTGGGGTTGGCGAAGGTGTTGCCCTTTGTCAAGGCCGTGATCCGCCTGAAGAAGAGCTGGCAGGCCCGCCACACGGGCATTCGCATCGTGCACCACCTCTGCGTGCTTCTTGGCGGCGGCAACGGCGCACTGGTGCTCCCGCATTTGCCCCAGTTGGTCGAAGTCTTGTCTCCGGGTCTCCTGGACGAGTTGGTGCAGGTGAGAACGGCCACGGCCAACACCATCGCGTTGCTTGCCGACAGCGTCCACCCATACGGCATCGATGCGTTCGAACAGATCTTGGAGCCCGCCTGGGCAGGCGTCAAGCACCACAGAGGCAGGGCCTTGGCGGCCTTTCTCCGATGCATCGGACTGTTGATCCCGTTGATGGCCCACGACCCACAGTACGTGGAGTACTCCAACTACTACACGCGAGAGCTCATGGGTGTCATGGTGCGTGAGTTCTCGAGTCCCGATGACGACATGCGTAAGTCTCTTTTGCGTTTGGTGGCCTCGATGCCGTTGACCAAATCGATCTTCCCCAACTTCCGCAAGCAGGTCTTCGCGCCGTATCTCCAGAACTTCTGGACAAGAAGAGTCGCCCTGGACGTGGTCCAGGTGGGCCGCTTGGTGGTTGACGCCACCGCACTGTTGGCCAAGAAGCTCGACGTGGCCTACATGTTGGAGAAACTCACTCCGTATGCGAAGGACCCGAATGAGAACTTGAGGAGGATGGCTGCGGATGCGATCAACAAGATCTTGAGCCTCAGTCCCGAGGCCATCGTGGAGCTTGACGCCAAGTTCGACGCGGTTTTGGTCGACGCAGTGCTTTACGCTTTCCAAGAGCAGACCCAACCGCACCCAGTGTACCTCAATGCCGTCTCCACTACCTGCCGAGTTCTCGGTCTCCGGCTCGAGCCGCACGTGTCGGTGATTCTAAGCACCATGCTCTACAGGCTCAAGAACAGCGAACCAGAGATCCGCCAGCAGGCAGCAGATCTCGTTGCAGCCATTGCTGACGTCATTTACAAGTGTGCCCACGGTGACAACACCATGATCTACAGGCTCATCTTGTTCTTGTACGAGCTGTTGGGAGAAGTCTACCCTGAAGTGCTTGGGTCGATCATTGGAGCCCTCCATGGCTGCATCAAACCACTTGAAAGAGAGTCTCTCCTAGCGCTTGAAAACCCCTCAATCGCTATGCTTCTTCCAACCCTCACACCCGTGCTCAAAAATAGACAGGAGAAAGTGCAAGAGCAGTGCATAAAGTTGGTGGGTTTGATTGCACAACGAAACGCAGAAAACATCAATGCTAAGGAGTGGATGAGAATCTGCTTCGACTTGTTGAACATGTTGAAGTCGCAGAGGAAGCGCATTCGTGTTGCAGCTAATGCCACTTTCGGCCATATCGCCAACACCATTGGCCCACAGGATGTTTTGGCCATGCTCCTCAATAACTTGAACGTTCAGGAACGTCAGCTCAGAGTGTGCACCGCCGTTGCAATCGGTATCGTGGCAGACACATGCTCCCCTTTCACTGTGCTTCCCGCGTTGATGAATGAGTACAGGGTGCCCGACAAGAACGTCCAAAACGGTGTGTTGAAAGCCCTCAGTTTTCTCTTTGAGTACATCGATGGTTCAACCACCAAGGACTACTTGTTTGCCATCACTCCGTTGCTAGAAGACGCACTTACCGACAGAGACCAAGTTCATCGCCAAACCGCAGCAACGGTGGTGAGACACTTAGCTCTCAATTGCACTGGCCAAGCGCACGGCGGATACCAAGATGTGTTTGTTCACTTCCTCAACCACGTCTTGCCGAATATTTACGAGCAATCTCCGCATGTCATCGTACGAATTCTCGAATGTCTCGACGCGCTCAGACTAGTATTGGGCCCGGGCCTATTCTTCAACTACATATGGCCCGGTCTCTTCCAAGCGGCAAGGAAAGTCAGAACCCCATACTGGAAAGTGTACAACAGCGCATACGTGCAAAACTGCGATAGCATTGTTCCATATTACCCACGACTTGACAGCCTTCCAGATGGAGACTCGTACAACGTGGAGGAGTTGGACATCTGGCTATAGACGAGCTAGCTCGCATAGTTGTGCTCCTCGTCGAAGTTGATCTCCGCGTACCCATAGAGGTAGCCGTCGTCCGAGTACCTTTCGCTGAGCACGGAGCTGTTTGTGAAAGGTCTGACCGAGGGCTCGCCGTTGTTGAGGTAGTTTTCTGTGATGATCTTTGTGATTTGGCGAGCCTGTTGCTCCAACTGGTCCTGATCGTCTGGAGCGCTCTTCAAGTCGTCCGAGCATTCTGTGGACAATGGGTGGCCAGGGTAGCAGTCTGTGACCCACACCCCGTCACGAAGCTCTGTCCAGGGCACACACCGCAACCAGCTGGACACTTTCTCGGCCAAAGGCATGTTCAGGGCCCCTCTAGGGTTGAACTCGGGTGGGATCCCGTTGTCGTCGGGGCTGGGCTTAGTGGTGGGTGCAACGAGCGGCTGCGAGTCCGGGGTGTTGTTTTCCTGGTTGGTTGCAGGGAAGAGGTTTACGGGGCGAGAGACACAGGGGCTATAGTGGATTTCGCTGGGGTTGAAGTGGAACAGAAAGTTCATGTGGTGCGTGGGTGCAAAAAGTGCGACGATAAGCACTGATACAGTATAGATACACGAAGCATACATGTCGCCATTATAAAACAGTTCAGAGTAAGCAAGGCATGTCAGCAATTTTAGTGTCAGACTGTCAGCGAAATGCCAGCGATAATGTAATAGCATGGCCCATCGCCAGACTGATATATCTAGTACTCATCGCTGGATGTAGGAACACATCGCACCCCACACTACAGCAAGCTATGGGTGTGCAATCGCTCTGGGACATTGTGGGGCCAGCCGCACGCCCCGTGAAGCTCGAAGCACTATCTAGAAAGAAGTTGGCCGTGGACGCGTCGATCTGGATCTACCAGTTTCTCAAGGCCGTGCGAGACAAAGATGGCAACGCGTTAGGCCAGAGCCACATCGTGGGCTTTTTCCGGCGTATCTGCAAGTTGCTCTACTTCGGGATCCTCCCGCTCTTTGTGTTTGACGGCGGAGCACCGCCCTTGAAGCGGCAGGTGGTGCAGAAACGGCGTGAACGACGCCAGGGCAACAGCGAGAGCATCGCCACCACCGCACAGAAGTTGTTGGCCATTCTGGTGCAGCGACAGGCCCAGGAGACGGCCAAGAGGCGGCCACGAACGCCAGACAGGGGCCAGAAGGCGACGCTGGGCGACGCTGAGCCGGATTTGGACGCGGAAAACGTGGCGTACTTGGATGACATGCCGCTACAGCACCCGAACGCGTCGCAAGGGGCCGTGCTGGTGGACAGCTCACCCGAGAAACGGTTCATCCGGCGCGACGAGTACCACTTGCCCGAGTTGAAGGAGTTTACTGTGGCCAAAGATGACCAGCGCATCATGCCCGAGTCCGAGTTCCAGGAGTACGGCGACAACAACTCGTTCGACGTGGTGGACGGCATCAGCATCGACTCCGTGGACCCGTCCTCTGCGGAGTTTGCCGAGCTCCCGATGGCCACGCAGTACATGATCTTGTCCCATTTGCGCCTCCGGTCCCGGTTGCGCTTGGGCTACTCGAAGGACCAGCTCGAGCACTTGTTCCCGAACAGCCAGGACTTTTCTCGCTTCCAGATCCAGCAGGTGCAAAAGAGAAACTTCTACACGCAGCGGCTTATGAACGTGAGCGGCATGGGCGAGGAGAGTGGAAATGTGACGCGACGTATCGCTGGCGAAAAGGACAAGCAGTACACGCTAGTCAAAAACGACGACGGGTGGACGTTGTCGCTAGGCGGTGACGACGGCGAGGCGATTGAACTCGACGAGAACGGTGCTGTGGTGGAAAAGGCGAAAGCAGTTTCGGTGAAAGAGCCTATAGTTCCAGTCAAAGCGGAACTGGTTGACGACGACGACAGCGACGACTTGGAGGATATCCCGCTAGGCGAGGAGAACGACGACGAGCTCGACAGGGCCGTCATAGAGTCCATCTACGACCAGTACAAAGGTGACTACGAGGAGACCGATGTGCCGATTAGGGAGGTGGAAACCTTCGACGAAGTCGAACTCAAGGAGGCCATCGAGCAGTCCAAAAAGGACTACGCTGCAGTGAAGCACAAGGAAGAGAACTTGCAGCGGTCGATCGCCGCAGTGGGGCCCCAGGCCGAGTTCAACTTTGGCCTGTCACTTCTTTTTGGCGCCGCCAGTGCTCAAAATGATGGCAAAAGCGATGAGCAGAAGGAGAAGAAAGAGTCTGAATCCGCCGATATCGAAAAAATCATCGAGGAGGACGAAAAGGAGCCCGAGGGAACACCTTCTGGATTTCCAAGGGCAGTGCCCTCGTGGTTCAAGGACAGTTCACAGGTTGATCGTCCTCATGCACAGGCTGCTTTCCTCGATGACAGGCCTGCGAGGCAAAGAAAGTTGGACGAAAACGAGGAGGCAGGGATCATATCATGGACAGAAGCACAAGAGATGATGAAGGAGGACGAGCGAGACTCCGACGTGGAGATCGTCGAATCGCAAAATGACCAGTCCTCTCCTCCTGCCCATGAAAATGTCGAAGACCCGCGAGAGAGCGAGATCGAGACCCACGAGCTTGACGATAAGTTTCAGGTTCAGCCGCACGTCACTGCAGCAAGTGAGCGCAATAAGGTTTCGGGAGTCGCCGTGCATCAACAAAGATCACCATCGCGGCGCATTAAGCAACTGCTCGTCGCGGACCTGAATAAGGTTGCAGCGGGCCAGAAGAAGGTTGCAGCGGGCCAGAAGAAGGTTGCGGCGGGCCAAAAGAAGGTTGCGGCGGGCCAGAAGAAGGTTGCGGCAGGCCAGAAGAGGACGATGGAGGATGTGCCCGCCAAGTCCGCCAAGCAGGCGATGGTGATGGACTACGACTTCATAGAGGAGGACGACGATGGACTCTTGCGGCAGATGCGAGAAGAGGAGGCCCAGCACCGCGAGTTTGCCTCGCAGATCCGGGTGGACCAGATGCCCACGCACACCAAGGTGAGCGAGGAGCAGCTCTTACAAGAGCGCTTGCAGAAGGCGAAACGCGACGCAGAGGAGGTCACGCAGACGATGATTAGCGACGTGCAAGAGCTCCTCAAGCGGTTTGGCATCCCGTATATCACTGCCCCGATGGAGGCTGAAGCGCAGTGCGCTGAGTTATACCGACTCGGCTTAGTCGACGGCATAGTGACCGACGACAGCGACTGCTTCCTCTTTGGCGGGTCCAAGGTGTACAAGAACATGTTCAACCAGAAACAGTACGTCGAGTGCTACATTGCCGAGGACATCCAGCACAAGTGCGGGCTCGACCAGACGAAACTCATTGAGCTTGCATTACTCCTCGGGAGCGACTACACAGAAGGCATAAAGGGCGTGGGGCCGGTTCTCGCCATGGAGATCTTGGCGGAATTCGGCACGCTTGGCAATTTCAAGCAATGGTTTGACAACCATACGAAGAGCCAAAGTGGTCTGCCTCCGGCAAACGCTCTTGAGAAGACGTTGCTTACGAGAATTAAGAACGGGAAATTGTTTCTACCAGACAGCTTCCCGGACAGCATTGTCATTGAGGCGTACCGACGCCCCGAGGTGGACTCAGACGACAGTGAGTTCCGGTGGGGCGTGCCAAGCTTGGACCAAATCCGCTCGTATCTCATGTACAATGTGAGATGGTCGCAGGAGGCGGTTGACGAGGTGATGGTGCCGCTCATACGAAGCATGAACAAGCGGCGTGCGGAAGGGACGCAGCTGACCATAGGGGAGTTTTTCCCGCAAGAGTTGATTTCCTACAAGAAGGATGTTGCATTAGGCAAGCGCATGAAGGTTGCAGCCAACAAATTGAAGCGGTGAATTTCAACGAATTTCAACGGCATGTGCAAAGCGAAGGCCGCATGGTTGCGGTTGCCGTTGCGGCAGGGGCCACGGGCGTCGTTGAGTTCGCTAACGCAAGTTACGGATCGAATGAATTCCCTCATGTGGAAACAAGGCTAGGGCGCGGCGAGTCGGCGAACAGATGGGGAAATTCTGCGTCCTTCGTTCCCGCTCTTGTCGCTTACGGGGCCGGGACTTTCACATGGGCGGGCACATGGAGCTTCCATATGGCCTAATCGGGACGGGCCCCAGGTGGAGACAGGCGCTGAGACGCCGCAGGATGACACGTCCCGCCCATATTTGTTTTGGCTGCGGGGGCGGAAGGCGTCGGGGAGGCGCAGCGCAGACGTGGGCGTTGGCAGGCGGGCCAGGCCTGGCAGCAAGCATACGGGGTTTAGTGCATCCGAGTATTATTTGTGCGGGCAGCAATGGGCAGTAGTTGGGCAAGTAGTTGCGATGGTTGTGAGGCGGCGGTTGGGAGCGAGGCTACGTGGACAGGAGCATTGGCGGCACCCCTGTCCTAATGTTCGACGGAGTGGAAGCGATGCGGCGCGTTTCATAGGCGGCCGCTGCGGTTTAGGCGGTGGTGCTGCGGGTTGCAGCCGCGACATTTCGGTGCAGTCGAGGCGTGCCACGTGACTCGGGATCACGTTCGCACCAGCTGACCCCTGTCAGGCGACCCTTGTCACCTGACGCATCACATGTCTATCACACCTCACACACCACACCAACAACCACTACATGGCCGAATCGTTCCCCAAGATCACGCTGATGCTCGAGCAGGCACGCAACCTCACCATTGAGGCGGCGGTGTCGGCGCTGACGCGGCTCCTGGAGACGCCGAGCGCCAAGCGGCCGCACGAAATCAGCAAGCTCCTCAACTCGCGGGTCGAGCGCGACGTCTTGAACGGCATGAAGTGCGTGGTCGCGCTCATGTCGCGCGGCGAGGACGGCGCGGGCTACTTCGCGGACGTGGTGAAGAACGTGACGCTGCAGAACGCCCGCGTGAGGGCGTTGGTGATGATCTACATCCAGAAGTACGCCGAGCACGAGCCCGACACCGCGCTCCTCCTGATCAACCTGATCCAGAAGGCGTTGGGCGAGAAGCGGCCCGGCGCGCGCGCCGCGAGCATCCGCACGTTGGGCGGCATCCGCATCCCGGAGATCGCGTCGTTGTTGGCGCTCTGCATCAAGCGCACGGCGTTCGACCTGCTGCCCCAGGTCCGCGCCGCCACCGCCATGGCCATCGGCAAGGCGTTCGGCATCGAGGGCATCAACCAGCTGCAGCTCGCCGCGCATCTCGCAGACCTCTTGGGCGACGCGCTGCCGGCGGTGATTGGCGCCGCGATCAAGGTGTTTGCCAAGTTGAAGCCGCAGCTCGTGCTCATGCTGGCCAAGAAGGCGTGGGCGCCGATACATGCGAACTTCCGCCGCTACACGCGCTTGCTCCGCGACATGGACGAGTGGAGTGCGTGTGCGCTCATCGACGTGTTGGCGGAGTACTCGCGCCTCTTCATCGCGAGGCCCGAGCTCGTGCTCCCCAGCGGCTCCCGCGTCGACTTGCCCGACGACTTGGCCGAGTTCCCCGACGCCTACACCCTCGACGCGGACCCCGACATTGACCTCTTGGTGGCCGCGCTCGCGCCCTTCGCCTACACCTCCTCCGAGGTGGTGGTGTTGGCGGCGCTCCGGGCGCTCGTGCTGGTCGGCACCCCCGAGCTCGTCGTGCGGCTCGGCTACGCGCGTGTGCTCACCAAGATGGCCACGCAGCCATCGGGATCGACGTCCCGGCTCTACGCCTTGCAGATGGTGTTGTTGCTTGCGCAGGCGATCCCCGCCGCATTCCAAGCCTCCGTCAAAAAGTACTATTTGAGCCTGGACGATGCAACCCCGATTGCCACGTGTAAGATACAGATCTTGCTGGCATTGTTCGCCGAACCGACGGCGAAACTCGTTATGCAAGAGTTGCAGTACAATGCGGTGGGACCCCGCCAGGAGATCGCCCGCGAGGCCGTGCGTGCGCTTGGCAACTGCTCGCAGACGTCCGCCTTGTACACGGAAAAGGTCTTGCGCTGGTGCACTGAGGAGCTTGTAAAGCCGTCGGCTATGCCCATTTTCTCCGAGCTTCTTACCGTGGTGCGCTACTTGCTCCAGCAGAAGCAGAGCGCCGGTGCAGACCAGCAGCAGCTCGTGCGCACAGTGTACAAACTCTCGCTCGTTTTGCAGAACCCTGAGCTCCAATTGGATCCTGACGCCAAGGCTAGCCTTATTTGGATTATCGGCGAATTCAGCCAACCAGCTAAGAACTTAGTGGGCCCAGATGTGTTGCGGCTCTCCCTCAAGCAGTTCGCCTACGAGTCGCAGAAGGTGCGTTATGAACTCCTAAATTTAGCAGCAAAGGCCTATCTGTTCGAAATGCTGGAAAGACCCAATTCGGAAGACGTGGCTGCGACACGCGTGGAGAAGATGTTTCATTATGTGTTGAACTTGGCCCGCTACGACCCGTCTGTCATCATCAGGGACAAGGCCCGCATGTTGGAGCAATTGCTCCAGCCTTCCAACCATCAGTTGGCCATTTTGTTCTTGCAAGTGCCAAAAAATCCCCCTGTTATGACCAAGTCGTACAACACTTTGCATCCTGTTTTAGGGCGGTATTTTGAAATGATTGCATGGGCCGACCCGCATAGTTTACCCCCCAAGACAATTAGGAAAGAACTGGCTACCCCCCCGCAGCGTTATACCGGTATTGACAACGGCACCATTTTCGGAGCCAAAAAGTCGAGCCCCTCCATCGCGAGCCAGACCGTGCCAGCAGCGCGCAAGACGAATCAGCTACAGAGTCTAGATGAGTTCTTCGGTGACGACGACGACGACGACGAAGAGAGAGAGTCCGAGTTATCCGAAGCAGGACTGCTGGATGCAGAGAGCGATTCGGAAGCGTCCGAGTTTGCGTCCGACTCCAGTGGAGAAGATGGCTCGAGTCTCGCTGGCGATCAAGACTCTTTCGAGGCTCCGGGGGGCAGCCATCGTGCATACAAGGAAGACTTCAAGCAAGTTGTACCTCATGCAAGTCGGGAAAAGGGAACAGAGGCGAGCAGATTGCACGAATACGAGAGCGAAAGCGACCTGTCTGTCGATAGCCAAGCCCAATTTTTCCGGTGAGTATTCTATAGAGCCAAAGCACAAACAACGCGGTTGGTATCGCGGGAGCCAAGCCATAACGCAGGGCTTAAGGTCGCTGAGGCTTAGTGGCCATTATTTTTGGAATTAGAGAGGCGGGCTAGCACCACGCATGGTGCCGACCGCGTTAGCGAACGCAGAGACGTTAAGAAGTTTCAGCAGCCACTTTGTGCTGAGTTGCGAAACGACTCAATAATTTCCTGAAGGGAAAGTTGGCTTGTTCATTACAAGATTAGACTGAAATTCCACAGTGTAGGAAGCGAGAGCCGTCGCAAATAAAGCTGCTGCGCGCCTGCAGTATACAGGTACAGGTCCCCATCGGGCCAGACCCTTTGTCGGGTACCTTAACCTTGGAACTAAACCTGGCCCTTTTCGTCAAGAGGCACCCCTGCATGCATCTGGCCGCTATTGTTTACCGAGAAGGCGGCTTTTCTCGTTGCAACTGCATGGCCACCAAGGCTTTTCTCCCAGTGGTGTTTATGCGGAAAATTCTATTCTGGAAGATGACGTAGGCAGCCTTGGCTGACGATTGAGTGCGTCTGTCGCATTGAGCGCCGTATTTGGTGCAGACACTGTGCTCGGCGGCCGCGTCCGTGCGTGCTTCGAAAAATGTCGCGCGGCGCTTCTGCACTTGTGCATGCGCAACTTCAATCGAAGTGCCTTCGATTACGACAAAATCAGGGCGCTGCCTTACTGGCGAGCGCAAGTTCTTCAGGCACGGCTAGCACAGACCCTTTCGCCCAAAACGCATATTTGCAGTGGTGCTGGCTACTCCGACCAACTTGGTAGGTCCACCCTTGATTTTTCCGGGGCCAATGCAGGGGGGCGTAGGTACCTTCTCACCTAATCGCCGCTAATCAGCGGTGCAGATGTCCGTGGGCCTGCACAGGTGGGCCGTAAAACTTACTCGTCTCGAAGCGGAGCGAGGCTTCTCGCGCAATTGGGCTCCTGTGCAACGTTCCGGCACAATGGCTGGGTATGCGAGGTGGTTTGCATGGCGCGCGGAAGCTTAAACCGCAGTGGCCATATTTTGCATCCATCGTCTGGGAGCCACTGCTACCCACGCAAACGGCGGCAGCGGACGCCCAACTACCGTATTATAAATAAATTGAGATTCCACAGAGAATCTGAAGTCTTGCTTTCTTTTAAACCACTTACTTTTTCACATTCAGTAAAGTGACCGCTCCCGCAGCTTTGCACCTACTTCACGACCACCTTCCCCACCCTCGCTCCGTCCGAAGTACCAATGCAAGCCGGCTCCCTCACCAGTGTGCTCGTCGCACTTCTTTTGTTGATATCCCCTGTGGTGGCCACTTTCAATGCGTTGTTCAGCTTTGGCGACTGCTTGAGCGACTGGAAGAAGACCCACACCTATTCCACCGTGGCCACGTCCACCACCGCCACCTCCACCCTGACCGACTTCTGTGCCGTTGGCGACATCCAGGTCTGCGGCTCCACCAAGAGAGATGAGGACGACAGCCCCATCCAGCTCACCGGCAGAAGCTACTCCAACACATACCCCAAGGCCGCGCTCGCCGTCACCTCTGTCAACAAGCAGAACGACGGCAACTACGAGGTCTTGTGTAACTTCGAGGTCGGCAACGCTGACTACCTCTCGTCCACGATCGCCAACCTGAAGGTCAAGAAGCTTGCTTTCTCCGGTACCAACTGTGGCACCGACTTCACCTTGATCGACAGCTCCAAGTGCGTGGTGTCGTCCTGGACCAAGTGGTCGACCTCCATCATCGTCAAGCCCGAACAGAAGAACGGCAAATGCTGCTTGCCATCCTCCTTGACCCTTGACCTCGAGTTCTCCGTGGACACCACCACCACCATGCAGGCGTGGTCTAACGTTTTCGGCTCCAGTACTTCGTGGTCCTGCTCCCTGTCCTCCAGCTCGCTTTTGACCACCACCGACTGGTCTGCCTACTTCAGCTCGCTTTTGAGCAAAAGAGACGTCATTATCCCCGATGACCACTATGTCAAGAGACTGACCGGCCTGCGCCAGCAAAAGCGTTTGCTCGACTTTTGGAACTTGTGCAGCACCTTCACTGAGTACTCCACATCTAGCGCGAAATTCGACCAGTACTGTTGGGATTGCGACTGCTCCACTTCTTCGAGCAGCACCAGCAAGACTTCCAGCAAGACTTCGAGCTCGCTGAAGACCTCGCCTATCACCTCTAGCACCAAGACTACCGGAAAGACCTCTTCTACGTCATGCACCACGTCTACCAAGAACACCCAGACCACTGGTAAGACTACCGGTAAGACTACCGGTAAGACCACTGGTAAGACTTCGTCTACGTCATGCACCACGTCTACCAAGAACACCCAGACCACTGGTAAGACTACCGGTAAGACTACCGGTAAGACCACTGGTAAGACTTCGTCTACGTCTTGCACTACTTCTACCATGAAGACCAAGACCACTGGTAAGACTACCGGTAAGACTACCGGTAAGACCACTGGTAAGACCACTGGTAAGACTACCGAAAAGACTTCTACGCCTTGCACTACTTCTACCAAGAACACCAAGACCACTGGCAAGACCACTGGCAAGACCACTGGTAAGACCACTGGTAAGACTACCGAAAAGACTTCTACGCCTTGCACTACTTCTACCAAGAACACCAAGACCACTGGTAAGACCACTGGTAAGACCACTGGTAAGACTACCGAAAAGACTTCTACGCCTTGCACTACTTCTACCAAGAACACCAAGACCACTGGTAAGACCACTGGTAAGACCACTGGTAAGACCACTGGTAAGACCACTGGTAAGACCACTGGTAAGACCACTGGTAAGACCACTGGTAAGACCACTGGTAAGACCACTGGTAAGACTAACGAAAAGACTTCCACGCCTTGCACTACTTCTACCAAGAACACCAAGACTACTGGAAAGACTACGTCGCCATGTACTACTTCTAGTACCAAGAACACGAAGACCACCACTCCATGCACCACTAGTTCCACTGTTGTGAGCTCGTCTTCCCCAGTTGTGTCTGAGTCTTCTTCTGCTCCAGTTGCCTCTTCGTCTTCTGCTCCAGTTGTCTCCTCGTCGTCTGCCCCAGTCGTCTCTGAGTCTTCGCCTGCTCCAGTTGTCTCGGAGTCCTCTTCGGCTCCAGTTACTACTGAGTCTTCGTCTGCTCCAGTCGTCCCCTCGTCGTCTTCTGCTCCTGTCGTGTCTGAGTCGTCGTCTGCTCCAGTCGTCTCCTCGTCGTCTGCTCTAGTCGTCTCCTCGTCGTCTGCTCCAGTCGTCTCCTCGTCGTCTGCTCCAGTCGTCTCCTCGTCGTCTGCCCCAGTTGTGTCTGAGTCTTCGTCTGCTCCAGTCGTCTCTTCGTCGTCTGCCCCAGTTGTGTCTGAGTCTTCGTCTGCTCCAGTCGTCTCCTCGTCGTCTTCTGCTCCTGTCGTGTCTGAGTCGTCGTCTGCTCCAGTCGTCTCCTCGTCGTCTGCTCCAGTCGTCTCCTCGTCGTCTGCTCCAGTAGTCTCCTCGTCGTCTGCTCCAGTGACTTCTGAAACCACTACTCCATGCACCACGTCCTCGACTCCAGTGACCAGCACTACTCCAGCGTCGTCTACTCCAGTTGTTTCTGAGTCTTCGTCTGCTCCAGTCGTCCCCTCGTCGTCTTCTGCTCCTGTCGTGTCTGAGTCGTCGTCTGCTCCAGTCGTCTCCTCGTCGTCTGCTCTAGTCGTCTCCTCGTCGTCTG